>CABFOW010002368.1:0-52624 GCA_902141385.1 Timema californicum
TTTTTTTAAGCGTGCATAATTTCTCAGCACACCTTTATTTTATGCACAGATTATAGTTAAATATCTAGAATTCACAAATATTCCAGTATTTTTCTAGTTTGTGTTTTAAGAAATGTCCTGTGTTTACTGTTTTATCCAGACAAAAAAAATAGCCGGTGTTTTATTATCTACCTAGTTTCCCAGGTCCATAGTGGCCTTGAAATGTATCCACATTACTCTTCTTGGGACTAAGTGAGAGACTCTCATGAGTCATTCGTGATCATAGTCTCATATATCAGGTGGGTTTCTTCTAGAGACGATAGGTGATTAGCAATATCTCGAAAAACACTAATGACTAAGTGATCAATCACTAATGTTTTACTATCGCATGTCTTATGGTTTCGTTCCTTACTCAATACCCGCACTGGATAGTTTTAGCACCACTTTTACTACCCATTCGGGTTTTATGCTTATCTACTAATTACACTAATATATTAAGGATAAGGAAGGTTTAATTTAGATAAAGTGCACCCGAATTTGCATGGAGGGATAAAGGAAGACCATTTCGGGAAAAACCTCAGTGCAACCGACCGGGCTCAAATCCTAATCTCCCTGTCTTCGTCATTCTAGTTTAATATGAGAGTAGCGCGTTAGACTATGCGGCCAATGAGGTGGGCCCGCACTTGATGAGGGCTCCTATAATCCTTAGCACCTCAATCCAGCTCTGGTTCAGCACTATTTGAAGCTGCTACGTTAGCACCATATGTCTACATACAAGGTAAATAGTGCAGAGTGAGTTAAGGGCTATTGCATTATACAACTATTTGAAATAAGATATCCTATTTCTTTTATCTGTGGTGAATTATTATTATTATCATCACCCCGTCCTACTACCCTTTCAGGCTATACGCACTTACGCTAATGTGTAATGGTAGAATGATTGTGAGATGAAATGGAGGACCTACAGTTTAACGTGAAATTCGAACAACTGTGGAGGGCTGGCATTCCTCACATTCACAAGCTGTGATTAGTACACGTATTTTTAGAGGTGAAGGAAGGGTTTGGCAATCAGATAAATCTGTGCCGGGACCGAAGACTGAACCCAGGACCCCCAGCACAGAAGTCTGACACCTTACCCCTAGACCACCAGGTCAACTATTGGTGGGGAAGATCGATAGGAAGAAAATAAGATGGTAAAGGTTACGTACAAAAAATGGAATACACCCGTACCCCGAAGATGATACAAAAAGGGGAATTCGAGGGCAAAAGAAGAAGAGGTCGACCATTAACCAACTGGTCGTACAGAGTAGTGAGTTCAATAGAAAACTATGATTAGAAAATAAACGAATCGATATAAACGGGAAAATGCCATTCAAAGTGTAAATTGAGTCTTCTTATAGGTTTTAATAATCCCACTTATATTATAAATGTTCTAGTTTGTCATTTTGTAAATGTAATTTAGTATTTTTATTGATAATGTGTATTGTTCAGTTAAAGAGAAGCCTCAGCATTGAGGAACACACTCAAAATTTAAAAAAAAGAAGGAATCAGAGATGGAAGTGATATTTATTTATGTTAGAGGACAACTGTAGTATGTGTTTAGCTATGTAAATTAAGTCGTGTGCAAATTACGTGACTTCTACTTAGAGATTTAACTTAGAAATCGTTGTATTTATTTCAAATCGCCGTTGCTAAGGAGGAGGACATGAATATGGGACACGCAGGGTTAGTAATTTTTGGACTAGCATACCTAAGATGGACTTACGAACCATTGGTGTTCCCCAAGATTTAGTTAAACATTTTATATGTTATAAATGTGTTTCTAAACAATCATTTGGACTCAGTTCATGATTCTGACAAATAAAAGCGAGATTTGAACACTCAAAGACTTCATTAAAGAACTTGTATTTACAATCATGTTTTTGTATGGTTCTCCTTCGATTATTTTTATAATAGTTCTTTATTTTTTAAGTTTAATAAAGTAGTTTACTAACGACCAATTTTAAAGAAGAAAGAGAGAAAGAGGATAGCCTAAACTCCTTAGAGGAAGTAAACTTTATTTTAGCACCACGTTGTTTTACTATCTGTTCAGGTTATACGCATATGTACTTTTTATTTGGGGATGAGAAATGTTGCATTTTAAATGAAATGTACCCACATTTTCGTGGAGGGATAATGGAAAACAATTTTGGAAGACCATTCTGAGTACACCCGACCGGGATTTGAACCCATATGTCCATGTCATCGGCAATTTAGTCTAACGCCAAAGTGACGTCTTAGACCATGCGGCCACATAAGCAGGTGAACAGACTCCAATCTGCGTGGAGCTAGGCAGCGAAAATCGGGAAAATCAAATGTGAAAAATAACCCTTCCTGAACCCGGCCGGAATTCAAACCCTAACCTTCAAGTACAATGTGAATCTAACGCCTTAGACCTCTTGACTATCAATGTGTTTTAATGACGTACGTTAAAAAAAAGAGCTTCATAAAATTCAACTGATAAAAAATGTGTTTGGCTGGATCGTTAGTTATAAATGCATCGTAAATTTAACACGTTTTATGTGTTTAAAAAAAAATTATAACATATAGTCAATAAGCTTGTTCCCCACGGGTTGTTTTCGACGACATGTGACCTCTCCACCAGTAGGGTCGCGGAACATGACCTCTATACGTGTAAGTTCACGGCCACCCACGAAGGACATGTAGCCAATTATCACCTCCGTGCATAATATCATAGGGACGTGGACGTGTTACACAGTCGCGGAGACGAGACTAGACGAGAGAGGGGAGTTTCATAGGCTTTTGGAACACGGAGTAGGTAGAGAGATACAGCGCCGACCACCTCAATTTTCAAACAATGACAGTTGATTAATTCCCCCCGAGTTGGATATTTGATATGCACGACAACACCACGATCATTTTATTTTGTATACTAGAATTATGGTAGGAAGGTAGGTTGGTAAGATTTTTTACCTTATATTCGGCTCTCAATGTCGCGTAAGTTCAAGCCTATGACATTTAAAAAAAAAAGATTATGTTTTTCTGTTAATAATGAATCGATTTAAGCCTATAGCATTTTTATAAATTACATGTTTTGCTCTTTATATCGCATAGGTTTAGTCCAATAATATTTTTATAAAATGCATGGCTTGCTCCTAATATTGCGTAATTTGTTTAATATAGGGCCTACAGGTTTTTATCTCAATATTGCGTAAGCTTAGACCTATAGTAAAATTATTCTTAGTTTTACTCTTAATATTGCCTGGGTTCATCAGACCTATACACATTTTTATAAATTACAAATATTTTGATTTTTTTTATTGCTTAAGTGCAATCCTATAACATTTTTTTGCTATGCATGTTTTGCTCTTAATACTATGCACATTCATTCCTATAG
Source organism: Timema californicum (assembly GCA_902141385.1). NCBI lineage: Eukaryota > Metazoa > Arthropoda > Insecta > Phasmatodea > Timematidae > Timema > Timema californicum. Next base: position 3,377 of record CABFOW010002368.1, read on the forward strand.
CATTATATATATAAATTTTGTCAATATTAAGAGAAAAACATATATACATTGCTCTTAATATTGACACAATTAAGAGTACTGTTGTGCACAGGGTAAGAGGGACCATTATCATCTTGTCAGTCAGCAGGGGTTCGTATACCGACCGGGTGTAGTGATAGTTTGTCTTCTTCCCCCGCACAAGTGTGGGTAGTTCCTCCATATGCTAGCTTCTTCATCCCCACCTCATTAGAGTACACATACTGTAGCCCGAACGATTGCGTGGAGCACAGTAAAAACTATAGCATTGCATCAACATTAATAAAACTGGTCAAAAGTAACAGCTGCGGAACATACTCGTATCACATGACGTTTTGAAAGAACTCAAATAACGTTTGTTAATCGTCATACCTTCCGAGCGCAGGTCTATTATAGTTGGGCTGAGTGGAGAAAGGAATATCAAGACTACAATATATCTATTTAAAAATGGCCAATAAAATCTCAGCATTTCTTTAGTACACACATGTTAACAAATGCACTCAGGATCAAGTAAACGTGGTCAGCCCCTCCTTAAAACATGGACTAACCTAAGCAAGTGACAGGGTTAAAATTGGTTTCTTTATCTGAGAATTTGGCCTTAATATAGTCGGTTCACCATTTCTTGAACTTTATCTCACAATTGAAAAATAAATTACAAGCAAAGATATAGGCCTATGTTTATTAGATTTCACTTAGAAATATTGTGCTATTATTTTGGAAAAGGTTTTCGATTTAATGTTAAGTCATAAATTATGATACTATCAAATACTGTATCAATAAATTAATTTGTGATTTTCAGTTTGCTACCAAAATTAATGTATTGGATATGTTTACAATTAATCTACTAATCATTCGTGTCAAATCAAGTCATTTTAATTTTAACCCACAACATAAATGAATTTTTAAAATGTATTAAATTATTATTAGTAATATACAGGTTGATCCAAAAGTTCATTCTGCAGTGATTGTTGAACAAGAATTTAAACAATATTTATCATTGTTTGCCAAAAAAGTAAGAAATATTCTCTGACAAGAAAATGGTGGCCAACACTTACTACAAACATAGTATTTGTGAGTAGTATTTTTACTAAAAAAAGTTAATAGGCACTGTTTGTCTAGTACTATTGTGTAGGGACTTTTTAAACAACCTGTATAAACACTAAGACGATTCGTAATAGAAAGAGACCAAGATTGTATTTTGTTTACATCGTTATAATTTAATGACTTAAATTAAGAGACTGAATTAAAATATACTGAATACTTCAGTGAAATTGTAAAATTGTCTTGAAAAGGAGTGAAATTTGTTTTAGCCAAGTATCCTGTGTAGTTAAAAAGTGAACTGAAGTGTAAATAGAGTTATTATTTGTGTGCTAGAGTAGCGCATGTTCAAACTACACCCAGAACACCGTCGCCTGGTGTATCGACCGCTGAAATAGGTCGACTCTTCAATGTCACACAACTTGGTTACAGTCGAACTTTCCCTAGGCTATATACTCTTGAACTTGAGCTTTAAATCTACAAACCAGGCCTACCAATCTATGATTAGGCCCTACTCGAATCATGTGTAAAGGTCAGTCGACATAAAAAAAATCCTGCACTATTTCAAAAAGTGTAAAATTATTAGCTATATATAGTGATTCAAAATTAATTCTAATCATTACAGTTCATGAATTATAAAGTAACAAAATCTGTTTTAGCACCACGTCTTAGTACCTGTTCGGGTTATACGTGTATGTACTAATTATACTAATGGTTTTCGGGAATAAGGAGGTTATATTTATAGGAAGTGTACCCGAATTTGCGTGGAGGTAGAGTGGAAAACTATTTTGGAAACACCACCTATAGTACACCTGACCTAGATTCGAACCTCGATCTCCGCATCATCGGCAGTCTAGACTACTGCGAGAGTAGCGTGTTAGACCCCACGGCCACCGAAGCGGGTATCAACTTACTTTTTTTTAATGGTTTTCGCGTACCATTGTTTAGGTAAAGTAATTAATTTATGGGGCTGAAATTTAGTGTAACTAGATACTCATATGAAGTGTACACATTGAAATATTGATAAGATTGATAATATAAATATTTATTATGATAATATTAATAAAAATGAATTAAAATTGTGCAAGTAAATCATGTTGTTCGAATGACCTTGAGGCCTCCACCTACTCGAAGCGAAATGTTCCAACACTGTGGTAGTTCCTATGGGAATGACAGTCCTCAAGCTTCAAAAACAGAAAACAACTCCTAATTATCTTAACATTTATATTGTGTTCATGTTGTTATTCCATTGTGATATGACTTTGCTTGTTCGAGGAAATATATACCCTATCTACGGTAGGAGTGTGGTTAACTGAAAGCTAGCAAAAGTTATCAAATCTACTCTCATGTATCCATTTGCCAAACCATATTATTCACAAGACTATATGTTTAGTTGTTTTCACTTTCGGTGATCAAAACTTTCCCAACAAACAATTGGTTTTTAACTATAACTTTTTTAACCCTTCGTTTTTACATCATATGATAACTGTCACTTACTACCACTCCAATGGCGAATGTACTCTAAATATATGTTTCTCGCCATTTACATTAATCTCAGAAGTGCCAACATTTCACGTAAAAAGTAATTGGAAATTATGTTACTCTACCTTTTCATAAGAAATAATCTAACCTGTAAAACGTAAACTGTAAAGTTTTTAATTATCTAAGAGCATGGAGATACGTTCACCTTCATTCTAGTGTAAACCCTATTTTGAGATAACAAAACACTTATTAAATAACTCAACGTTATTGAGCGTCTGAAACGCAGCCAAGCGGTCCGGTAGCCGGCTGAATTAACTGGTCCAGACTTTACCAAATGAACTAATCAAACTTTGTTTGGTCTTCGCTCACAGAAAGTCAGGGTTTTTATTACCAAGAGGCCTCCACCTACTCGAAGCGAAATGTTCCAACACTGTGGTAGTTCCTATGGGAATGACAGTCCTCAAGCTTCAAAAACACAAAACAACCCCTAATTATCTTAACATTTATATTGTGCTCATGTTGTTATTCCATTGTGATATGACTTTGCTTGTTCAAGGAAATCTATACCCTATCTACGGTAGGAGTGTGGTTGACTGAAAGCTAGCAAAAGTTATCAAATCTACTCTCATGTATCCATTCGCCAAACCATATTATTTACAAGACTATATGTTTAGTTGTTTTCACTTTCGGTGATCAAAACTTTCCCAACAAACAATTGGTTTTTAACTATAACTCTTTTAACCCTTCGTTTTTACATCATATGATAACTGTCACTTACTACCACTCCAATGGTGAATGGACTCTTAAATATATGTTTCTCACCATTTACTTTAATCTCAGAAGTGCCAACATTTCACGTAAAAAGTCATTGGAAATTAGGTTACTCTATCTTTTCATAAATAATCTAACCTGGAAAAGGTAAACTGTAATGTTTTTAATTATCTAAGAGCATAGAGATACTTTCACCTTCATTCTAGTGTGAAGCCTATTTTGAGATAACAAAGCACTTATTAAATAACTCCAAAGTTTTTGAGCGTCTGAAACGCAGCCAAGCGGTCCGGTAGCCGGCTGATTTAACTGGTCCAGACTTTACCAAATGAACTAATCAAACTTTGTTTGGTCTTCGCTCACAGAAAGTCAGGGTTTTTATTACCAGACCGCTATACTTATGGTGGTTTCCATACGTGACTTTTTCCTACCACCTATAAGGTAGTGTGAGTGTACTTCCGCCAACCGGCCCTTATCATATGCACTAAATTAAGCCGGTGTCCAAAATGGAATATTTACAACAAAAAATACATTCAAGGTGAATAATGATTGAAATTTGATTTATTATAGATCAAATTATATTACTAAATCATTTAAAGTGCATTTTTTAAGTACAAGGTTACACTAACCATAAGCATTTAGCATAGCTTAACCTTTAAGACAGTAAACCTAATAAAAATATATAACCCTACTGGACAGCATGGGTCATCCAAGTAACAGAGAATACATAGTTAAAACTCCAATAAATATATATATATATATAAATACCTATACCTAGGGACCTAGGTCCACGAATCACGTTGCTCTCAATAAACATTATACTTGAGCAAACTTTAACAATGACAACGTTTTCAATTCAAACCAAGCCTTTATTCCTTCACTATCGCAACGATGCTACACAAAAGCTTTCCTTTTGAAGAGTGGGGCAGCTTTAACGGCGCTTAAAGCTTGTAGCGTTTAGCTGAACAATCTGTTTGAAGTTACACAAATCCTCCGCAAGGAGCGCGTGAATCGCATAGGCCTAGGCCTACACACTTTAAGAAACCAGATATTCTACATTCACTTGGAAACGTTTCCCAACTGTTCATACGTAATAGGATTATAAACAGAGATGAAAATATATCTTCGAAATCTTTGATGAATACTTTGGTGGCAGGATTGGACGAGATAAGCAAGGGAATTTCACGGATAGTGTGCCCGACTCTTATTTGGCTCATGTGAGGATCAACAGCTATTGGTTAAAAGGAGGTCTGTTTTTTCATCCCCTGTCTAGGAGAATGCTTGTGAAGGTCTTCCAAACAACTCTGTTGCTTTGTTTGCAACTAGAGATACTTATTCATAGGCCTTAAATCGATTTTATGGATCGATTTAGATAAAGAGGTTTTGCATCAATTTATACCCAAAAAAATGAGTGCATTGTACTGAACTTTGGAAGATCGACGCAAAGAGTCGTAAACTAATAAGTTGCTTTAAACATATCATTATATAAAATAGGCATATATTTTTCGCAAAAAACCCCCAACAAAAACACAAATTAAAATAAGTTTGAGCCCATTAAGCTTCAGGGACAGGCACCATTGAATTTTTGCAACATCTTATAATGTTCTAAATAATGATTAAAATGACATAACCCACCTCAGTGGAGTAGTTAGCTAACGCGCTAATTTCGTATTTAGCTATAATGCCGAGGATGAGGACATCAATGTTCGAATCTTGCTCAGGTGAACTGAGGGTGGTTTTTCATAAATGGTTTTCTACTCTCCATCCACGCAAATACGGGTTCACTTCCTCTGTATTAAGCCCTCCCGATTCCTAATTCATTAGCATAATAATATTAATAACACATACTTTAATACTTAGGTAATATGGTTATTGAAGCCATATTATTAAATAACTATTTGAATAATTATGTTTTTTCGTACATATTTATTTTTAATAAAAAGGAAAATTACAGTTATGTTAAATTGTTACAAAAATATAGCTTATTATTAGAAAAAATTACAACAAAATGTTGTAAGGCATTATTTTATATTTAACTGTATTATAAAATTACTGATTACTTACTTCTACATTATTGTATATTTTTATTTTTAACAAACGGCAGCAATGAACCAGACGTATTACATCTGGACTGACGCAATTGCGTATTGACAACAGTATTGCATGGTACCTGTTAAAACTACCATATCTCAAAAATAAACTTTTTTTAATGTCTGTTGACATCATACTAAGCAGGAATACTTTGAGGGGATTCAACCAAATTACCTTTGATTAAAACGAAAAAAATTAAAGCAGATGCTAAAATGCAACAGCGCCTATACCAGAAGGTTAAGTATCGGTATTTTTTCCTACTATGCGTAATTTAATAAACTAGTGATAGTCAATATTCGTAAACTATTATTATAGTACAAATAAGGTTTGGACGGCAAACTAAGCTTACATTTAATAATTGTTATCACATTATAAAACAAGCTTGGATATCGGATAACAAATGTTCAATACAACTCCTTGTTAGGATACCTTAGTATTGCATATAATGACTTTAAAAGTCAATATTAATTAATTGTAATACTAGTAAATATTCAAGAGAGTTTTGGTCAAACCATCGAAACGTCCTTTAAACTTAGTTAAGTACCTATTTATAATATAATACCAATTATACACTTGTCTGTGAACAAGCAATTCAATCATTGATTTCGAAATATTATTAATGTTATAAAAACATTTCCTATAACCAATAAGATATTCCTGTATTTATGTTTGGTTTCTTTTCGATTTTCCGAAGGGATATTTTTGAAATCGCCAGAGAAAGACTTGTTTTGAGAATCAGATCAATAAATTTTAATCGATATAAAAAGTATATTAATTAAGGATAAATAATCGTTTTTTTAAAGATCGAACTTAACCACTTTCAATAGAAACCGATAGTGACTTTAGTTAGTCACAAGACTAGATGAAGCTTACGCCTTATACCCACTTCGGTTGTCGAATGGTCTAAGGGGGTGCTCTGTAAACCTTTTAAGTTCACTTTTATTTTGTGGCACACTGTTTTGTTTTGGGTAGGCGTCACGAAGGCAGAGTATTGATTATGCGCCCATTCCAACTGTTGTACTCTAAATCAGAATTAAGGACAGTATAGATTAATTTTTTCCTCCCTTTTTCTGTGTCTGGGTTTTTAACATTTTAGAATATTTCGTTCAAACACTTTGTAATTTGGGTAAACTCTAATTTTGAGCAAAAACTTATTATTTAGACAAATGTAATTAAAATATTAGTAAGTACAAGTATGAAATGCGGATAACCGCAGCCACCGCTCGTACCAACCTATGTTCTTAGGGAACAGTGATGCGTGGCTGAACGACCCATTAATTAATTCACACCCGCCTCAGTGGCGTATTCAGCTAACGCGCAAGTTTCATGTTGAGATAGACTGCTGAGGGTGGGGAGATTGGGGTTAGAATCTTAGCTAAATGTGTTTCAACTCTACCTCCACGCAAATGTGGGTTCATTTTCTCTAAATTTAATGCTCCCAATTCCTAAACCATTAACGTAGTTATACTTAAGCGTATAACCCAAACGGGCTGTAAGACGCGGTGATAAATAAATAGCACCTTTTGTGGAACACTGATCTAAGACGTCACTTTCATATAAAATAGACTGGGCTGTCGATTTAGAAAATATTGCGTTTTTAATCCCAGTTAGGGTGTACTGACGGTGGTTTTTCCTAAATGGTTTTACAATATCCTTCCATGCAAATGCTGGTACAATCCCTCTTATTTTAACCTCTAAACGAATGTACTTCATAGGACCACGTGCCTACCGATAGTAGGACAAACATAAAATACAATTTACTTTTCTTCTGCTCATGGCCGTAGCCAACCAATAATTTCAGGGGGGGTTAGGTGGGGCCATCCCCCAATTGGCGGAGGCTAGAAAAAATTCTAAATATTGAACACCTCTAGAAACTCTCTGAAGTGCTTTCTATGGTACACAGCCCCCTTAATTTGTACTTGTACTCTACACTAATTGTCATATGGTTTGAACCATAAATAAATCCATATGTATTTTGTGTATAAAATTTCGGGTAGGGGGGTTTAAAATCCGAAACCCCTCCTCCCAGACTACGGCCTTGCCTCTGCTTGATAATTGTTTACTAAATCAATAAATAACGTGCACTTTCCGACCCGAACTATTCTTCCAGTATAAGACTTACAAACTAACAATTCCAAGACTTGACACCCTGGAACGTTTTTTAATCATCGTTAAAAGAGCGATCCCAATATCATCAAAGATACACTTTTATATCACGCTAGGAATGTATCCCGAGACACTCTATAGAGAAGATCTAAGGTGACCACTCGATATTATTTTACATCTCTTTTTTATTCCTATCGATAGTATAACTATAGTTTATAGTATACGGCTCAAATTATTTGAAAGCCCGTTATTTAATAAGTGAAATCTATGAGTGAAATGAAACGTAATAACGACACGGAAGTCTGCCTCTGCCGGTTGTTTCTAACGCTCGGTTGGTTCAACCATATTTCACTTCAAAATGGAGGTGAATCTGGCACAAATTACTCAACCGGATATTAAGTGACATATTTCAAAATAAGTGTGTTTTAGGAGGGGATTGAAATCCTCGTTACCTGCCAGACAGTAAAGTAGTGCGCGGTAAGGTACATTTATGAGGCTAGAATCCACCTTCAATATAGATTTTAAAATAAAAGGTGCAATCGTGCCTTTATACGTGCGACATCTTAACTCAGTTTGTAGCATGTCAGCCCACAATACCATGTGTCAGCCTATTAAGTTGAGGGTCTATGGGTTCGAACCCCGACATTGCTGAAAAATGTGTCATTGGAGAAATATGGGCTTCCCCTTTCACGGTGATTAATTGACAAACACGGTCGAGTTCCTCCACGACACCTCAAGGAAGGGATTGTAAGTAGTCCAAGTGCAATAGCCTAGTAAAAACCTAGATTTCAAACCTTCCATACTTTATGTAGCCTCTATATAGTTATGGTTCAGACCTGACCTAACTTAACATTACCTTTCATCCGTTAATGAATTATGGTTCTTATTTAATTTTGTAATTCCTGTGCGAAGCTCCTCCTGTCCCCATGTACTTCAACGCAATGGAGGGGGGTTGAACCTCGATACCCTCTCTCTCACTCTACTTCAGAAAAGTGGAAGAACTATAATATTGCTGTCGGAACTACTTGTATTTGTGGAGGAACTCGACACCCACGAAATTAACGTCCAGAGGCTGGATGTTGTGAGGGTCCAAGTTAGTTTATAAGGCACATGCTGATATAATCATTAGGTTCTAAACGAGCACATTAAATAGTTCGAGTTATAATGAGAGCATACCAGTTCACCTGAAGCTAATGTTATTAGCTGTTATAGTGAGGTCACCATAGCAAGATACCTTTTACAAGATGTAAACATACATGGAGTGTAGCTAACGTTTACTAAAGGTCGCTACCAATTTTATTATTGACACCAACGGTCAAAAGTGGCAGATGTAAAACATAAGGTTTGATGAATCAATACAATAAAAATGGCATTTAGTGCTGTTTATAATCTGAAGCTTAGATTTATCTCAGAACTATCCAAATATAGTAATATTTAACTATACTATACTAGTAGATTGTTGCAGCGCTGACTGCGATATCGCACTAAAACATGCTTCGAAACTTTTGATCAGACAAATTTGGTCAATTATGTCTCTCCTGGCGTGGGACCAGGGAACAGATAAGTTTTACACCAGAACCACAGTCTCCAGGTTGAAATGGCTGCGCTCATTGTGAGAACTTGAGTCCTTCAACACAAGGATCGCTACGTACAGTCCCAAACGACAACGTCACTATCAAGCAGGCAGTTTTTAAAACAGATCACTTTAGCAATGCTTTTACTAGAGAACTGACAAACGTTGCCCTCTAATGCCAATAAACCAGCTTTCGCAAAGCTATGTTTAGGTAGTGGCTCCACCACCTTCTTATAAACCAATCAATCCCTCAACGAGCCTACTCAGACTCCAAATGACAAAGAAAATGTAGAATAATATTGTTCTTTTACTGTTAAAACGAATGTTTGGAGATTATCTAGTTGTAAATAATCTTCAAGTACCTTATAATCGTAACTTATCTGAAAAGGTTTGTTAATTGAAAGGGGATGAGGGGTGAATTATGGGGGAGGGATTGCTAGCACCTGTACTATTGGGTTCAGACCACCACCCCCTTATAACTTTATAGAGAACCATTTGAAAGTGATGTGTTTCCCCAAGAATCGTTGTTATGACCGAGAACTGCATCTAGCACTCCCCAGTGTCCAAGGTTCCGACCCGGCTCAAGGAGCGCAGTGGATCTCCCGTAAGGCTCAGTGTCTGGTGTATATCTTGTCTGTGAACCAGGGTGACGGTAGAAGGCTCGGATCAAAGTCCAGGCATACATAGGTGTGGCCTTGACATCATGATATCTACATGAATTAATTTATAGGAGCTTTTTAGAAAATTGAGTGTAAATTAGAGGAAAGCGTTTCTATTACAATGATTGGTCTCTGAGCTTAAGATATGTAAAATGAGCACTTTCCCACCATTCTACGAGTTTCCCGGGTCCCACAATATTCAAATGAATATTAAAATCCTCATGGGATAATATTACACAGACATATAGATATGATTAGGCTTAAAACTTAAAATAGGTTCCAGGATTTATTTGCTTAAGGTATTGATATTTAAAATTCACAATAATTTGTATTCTGTCGATCTAAGTGGTCTTGGGGTAACGTGCTTTCCTCAAGAACCGATGTTCGTGGGTTCAAACCCAACTGGGCTGACACAATTTTACTGCGCAATAATAATCTGCAGCACAACTTCCTTCGGAGGGGAAGTAAAGCCATCGGTCCCTTGTATATTGAGGTATGTAAAAGAACCCTGGAAGGTATGTAAAATACCTTTACTGGAAAAATTAGTGGGCTCTATCAATCTCACTCATAGACATTCACGTGTGCTGATATAATCATTTGGTTCAGAAAGTGTACGTTAAATATCTCACATAAATACATAAATAAATTGTATTTGAGCAAAAAGTGTTAACTTAAAAAAAACAATTTCACAGTAGTCGGTCGAGGTTTTAATCTCTAGTGGGTGCACTGGAGGGTGGTTTTCTTATATGGCTTTTCATATCCTCTCGCCAAAATAGCACGGGCTCACATACTCTAGTAAATAACTTTCCTCGTTCCTTTGAAACCGGTGATGCACAGTGTTATGTCGAGATGGTCTATCTTAGCACTAAAGGATAAGAGGTGAGCAAACTAATTCAGTACAGCCGGTCGATACAGAACCTAGGCACCGTGAAGTTCTTGGCACCATTCCAACAGGTAGTGAGTGGGCTGATCATTATTCTGTGACGGTGCCCACTGGTCGATACCAAGCAGGAACAAGACGGTGAGCTTATTCTCCTCAACAACTGTCTTACATCATCAAGACTCTCCTGATCATCTTCAGGAAGAACAAACATTGAAGCGTATAGCCCGAACGGGTAGTAAGACGTGGTGATAAAATAGAAAAAATAAACATTAAAACGAAGTGTTGAGGTGTCTAGACGTTGCAGTTTCAGATCATAGTCGTTTTCTCAGACTTAAGAATAAGAATCACTGGTGAGGTGTACTGAATTTTTTTTTTACCTGATGGTTTCTCATTCTATCTCCACGTAAATTCTGTCACATTTACTCTAAGTTTTATCCTCTTCATCCTTATCTCATAAGTGTGAATATGCGGACAGCCCTAACGAGCAAGTAAAACGTGGTGCACACAAAAATAAACAGCCCTACTCAGTCATGCCATAGCCACCTCCACTCCACGACGGGCTTGTGCCATTGTACAGTAAATTATTGCCTCGTTGCTAACAGGTAATAACAAATAAATGTCTGGTTTTTATTTACGTTCAACGCGTCTTAATATCAACCCGGGATATCCGCATGTTTAAAATAATGAGATAAGAACAAAGAAGGTATATTAATGTTAAATGTAGCCGCATCTGCATGCATGTGGAGGGGTAAATCATTAAGCTGAAAATATCCTTATTGCATTTGGTCGGGGTTCAAGCCCCAACTTCTCCAATACTGTAAAATTAGACCGTACTAGATTGACACCTTAGTCCATGTGCTCAGCGATACAGTTAACTGGTAGTTGTGTGACTCAACAATGTTTATCAACAATGTAAAATACCTCAAAGAAGAAAGTTCCCGGCATTCATCATAATTTATACAATTTTATGCCAATTTAATGTCAGCAGTGTTACAAATAAAACAATGTCTACCTGTAGAAATATAAACAAGGGAATTGAAAATAGTTTTGTAATCAATCCAGTGACACATTGGTGGGCACGTGGATTGAATGCCAGGCTCATATAGTCTGGCTCACCATTGATGAGGAGGTTGGGGTTTGAGACCCAGCCAATTATAATTACGGTGTTTTTTTCCTGAATGATTTTCCACTCTCCTTCCATGCAAATGTGGATACAATCCTCTAAATTCTATCTCCATCGTTTATATCAAACTTCATGGGTAGTCAGACAGAGTAGACAAAATATTCAATGATAAAAACTTCGTTTGATTGAGGCTGGCTATTGATAAAAATTGACTAGCATATATAAATACACACCTTTCTGATCCCCATGACTAAGCGGTCAGAGGGGTTGACTATAGGCTTAGTGGAACGTAGTTCGAATCCAGATGGCTCTGACAAAGAAAGATGTTTACACAATTACAATGTATATGCTACTGTGAATGTGCTGAGTTTTTAAAGTCACCGGTGATTTTACAACGCCACTGTTTCACTTGGGGAATGTAAAAATGTATTTACTATTTCACATACTCCCCGAACATTTTACAAAATCACCGATGAGTTTACAAAATTATCAACCACCAATGAATGTTAGTAGGTCACGTTACGATTAGGTTTGGTTCGGCTAGTTTAAGCAAGCTATGTTAGCTTAGACAAGCTTAGACTAGTTTATTTTATCCTGAGTTATATTAGGTTAGTTTAGGTTCGTTTGAATTTATCCACATACACTAAATATTTTATAAAATCACTGGTTTTGTAGATAATACAGTTCATGTTCCATACTTTCACTAAAGTGCATGGATAAATTTATAAAATCACTGGTAAATTTAAATAAATCTAATTATTTGTTAAATAAACCATCGCTTTCGGCGAGTCTATGCATTCACTGGTTATTTCTACAAAATAACAAATTCAGCACATTCACAGTAACAAATATATATTGAGTTCTTCTGGCTATTCAAGTAGTATATTATATCTATGTTTTAGGAATGTTGTTTAGTACTAGACATACTGTCATAGGTTGGTTTTTGCACAGCGTCTTACTACCCATTCGGACTATACGCATATTTACTATAATGTGTTAGGGATGCGTAAGGTTGAATTTAGAGGAAGTGTACCCACATTTGCGTGGAGGAAAGGGTAAAAATATTTAGGAAATTAAACTCGGCTCACCCGACCGGGATTTGAACCGTGATCTCTCCATTAATTTTAAGTTCAGTCTATTGCGATGTCTTCGATGTCTTCGATCACTCGATCACTGAAGTAGGTGGTCATAGTTTAATATAGTTTTTAAGTCGTGTTGATACGTGTGTTAGAAAAGTGCACGCTTAACATGTTAATGGTGATGCCTTTTAAGGCTGTGGGAAGTAAAAAAATCTAGGAAAAAAAGTAGATTTTCAAACAAGATAAATATTTTAAGTCTTTTTAATATTCGTATCGTTTAACAGAAGTTTAAAGGATAAAGTACCAAGAGGGTGGGGGTGGGGTGAAAGAGGCGGAGAAATACACTATCCTTTATTATATCAAGTTTATTGATAGCTATATATCTGTAACCCTCTCCAGTGGCCACATAGTTTAAGGTGCCATCCTTGAAAAACTGGATGCCCGATGATGGGGGATCGGGGCTCGAGTTCTGTTCAGGTGTTCCTTAAAGATTTTCCCCTTGACCTCCCATGCCAATGCGAGCACATTTATTCTACAATCAACCTTCCTAATCATTAGCACATTTATTCCTGAAGCCAAGCTGGAGTAAAAGTAGTGTTCAAACTAGTGAAAATAAAGATTGTATGTTGCATATCTATATTATGCTAGGTACCGGGTATTTATTATAGTTTTAAAATTGCTACATCACAACCACAATTAATATGTTTGATACTCAAATAATGAATACTATTTCAACATTTAGTTTAATTATTTTAAATTTTAGACACGTGAATTGTGATTTGTAATGTAAATAACAGCACAAAATGACCCAAATTTGGCATAGATTTGTATTTCAACTTGAAATTCGAAATTTTCTAACTGTAAAATCAGTAATTTTACTTTCAGATCGGAGTTGAAGTTGACAAATATTAAAATCTTCGCACACTCTTAATATTTTATGAAACTAATAATTAATATAAGGGGATTCACATTAAAAACATATTCCAGGACAACAATTTTTGTATCGCAAACCCTATAAGGACCCCGGCAAACAATTTTTTTTAAATTAATTTAAATATGACTGATACCTCTTTAAAACAAAATTTAAATTGCACTAGAAAGATCTCATGATTGTCTAACAAATGGAAGCACTGATTCCTAGTTAAACCTATCTACAATCAACCTTCCTAATCATTAGCACATTTATTCCTGAAGCCAAGCTGGAGTAAAAGTAGTGTTCAAACTAGTGAAAATAAAGATTGTATGTTGCATATCTATATTATGCTAGGTACCGGGTATTTATTATAGTTTTAAAATTGCTACATCACAACCACAATTAATATGTTTGATACTCAAATAATGAATACTATTTCAACATTTAGTTTAATTATTTTAAATTTTAGACACGTGAATTGTGATTTGTAATGTAAATAACAGCACAAAATGACCCAAATTTGGCATAGATTTGTATTTCAACTTGAAATTCGAAATTTTCTAACTGTAAAATCAGTAATTTTACTTTCAGATCGGAGTTGAAGTTGACAAATATTAAAATCTTCGCACACTCTTAATATTTTATGAAACTAATAATTAATATAAGGGGATTCACATTAAAAACATATTCCAGGACAACAATTTTTGTATCGCAAACCCTATAAGGACCCCGGCAAACAATTTTTTTTAAATTAATTTAAATATGACTGATACCTCTTTAAAACAAAATTTAAATTGCACTAGAAAGATCTCATGATTGTCTAACAAATGGAAGCACTGATTCCTAGTTAAACCTTTAATCTCTCCTCTATTTCTCCTGAATCCTTCAATTCAATTGTTAGAGCAAGTAAAATTAAATGAAACAACGTTTTCTTAGAAGGTAGATAAAAAATGGCTAGGAAAAAACAAATCACATTCGGTTGGGACTCAAAACCCATTTCCCGGGACAGTACCAAAACTACACCGCATAGTTCTACGCGTCTAATTCAACCGATAGAGTTACATCCCGTCTCCTTAACTTGGATCATAATTAACTTGCATGAACCATTTTCTTTTCTTCCATTAACGTACATCTAAAATAATAAATGAAACTCCATTTAAGTTACAGAACATATTTTCACGAACGTTTTTTCCCTTCGGTTGAATAAAAAACAGAAACTTTCTTGACTTAAATCTTCTTGTTCCTGATCCAATTTTCTTCTTCATTTATTATTTTCAATTTGATTTCATCACGCGAGAGCAACGAACTTTTTCTAGAAACAAAAACTAAGATTTTTCTTGATGAGTCGTTTTTAATTAAATCCTAACAAGTCATTTTGCTACTCACACGACAGTTTGTTCAGTGGAACCTAATGTTTCATCGATATTAGAACTGTAGCCTACCAACATAAGCTTGTCACCGCGAGCTATAAACTCATCCAGAAACAGTCAAAATAAATTTATAGCATTAGTATTGTTCTAAAACTCGGACAAATCTTGTTTTATATTAGTAGTTAGAAGATAGAATATATAAAATCATTTTAATTTAACATTATTCCTAGAATATATTGAATCATTTTAATTTAACATTATTCCTAAAACATACACTCACTTTCATAAAGAAACCTGTGAATACCATTAAAAAATAGGTATCTTTATAAATTAGAGCAAAATGGAATATTTCAAGTATAAAAATACTACATCCATCTTAGTGACATCATTTAGATCAGCGTCTTTTAATCGGTGTACCACGGGTCTGACTAACAGCTTAGCTCAGTCAGTTGCGTGTCTGTCTACTTAGCTAAGGGTTCGGGGTTCGATTAATGGTAGAGCTGAAAAATGTATCATTGGTAAAATGTGGGTTTCCCCCTCCTTTCACGGTGATAAATCAACGGGAGGGGTCTGGTTGTTGTGTCTGTTCTAGATTGCTGATTAAATCAATCGGTTCAGAAAGTACTGGTTAAATAACTAAAATAAATTGAATTAAATGGTATGCCGCGGAACATTGGCGTGCCACGAAGGGTCAGGAGGTGTACCGTGGGAATTTGGGGGGAGATAGAATACAAACGAGAAAAAATGAAAGGCAAAACGTTTTGGAATGAAAGATTATAATATAAGAATTCAGACGTAGCCGAGTCATATTCGAATAAAATAAAAATGACACCTGAATATGGAAATCAAACCCGTGACCTTTGGCTAAGTATTCTATTGCTCTACCAGTGCTATACAAGAATGGCTGATTTACGTAATATACAAACATTCATCCCCAAGCTCCGCCTTTCATACATATTTAATTGTATAGCGTTGCTCTCTTCCATCTTGATTCGCTCGGAACGTACACTGTATTAATAACTGTACTATTGTCAGTATAAAGCCACAACCAGCGGTTGTCATAGTAATCATAGCTCTTAGTAGTAGATGATATTCACACAGCCACAACAGACTCTGCCTTAAAATATATGTGAAGAATGACCCTGAGCACGTGACGATCCATGGATGGTTCAGTGGTAGAGCATTGGGACACTAGGCCAAATGTCTCCGGTTTGATTCCTGTGTCCAGGTACAATTTTTCAATTTATTCGACTTTATTTTATGTGCTTAGTTGAAAGGCACAAAAGGAGATTTTTAGTCATATATTTCCCTTCTAAATCTTCTGTTATTTAAATAGTCATATTTTACTTTCTCTCGACACCTCGAAGAGAAAGTATTGTAATAGTAAAAACAATTGAACTCGAGATTTTGATAAATGTCACCGTTTCAAAAAACCCTGAAGCCTAAGTTGTTCTCGCAAGTCCGTCTGTCTGTACCTCGGGCTAGAGCCGAAACTATTTTAAATCAACTCAAACTTGTCATCTGGAGTGTTCATAAGGTCCCACCGACAGGTTTTTGGAGTATGTGTGGTGTGCAGTACCATTTGCTTTATAATATGTATGTATTTTAGTGGTACGTAAATAGATCCCAAAAACATAATGCTAATATAATGTAATGAAAGCTCAGGCATTGAAAACTACGGGATTCACAGGAAAGTGGTCAACATGCATGAAGGCAATCCCCATATGCAACCCTCCATTTCCCATAGGCTTTTATTTCAAGTGATTTAATAACAGTTTCCTGGGTGGACATAATAATGTTCATCCAACTGGACACTGTCTCTTAGCATTATCTTTTAATTTTCACTCCCGCTACTGGAGGGAATATTTAAATAATCAATGTGTGGGATGGTGTGGTGGAGGGAGGTGCAGGGGGTGATGAGGGAGATAGGGGCTAACAGGAGCTTCTCTCCCCTATAAAGAATAAATAGATGAGAAACTATCCATCTAGTAACAAAATATGTGACCAGCTAAACTAGTGGTACTCAAAATATTCCCAATAGTGAACCACCACAACCTATCTGTCACGTTGTCTAAACCAGGAATTATATTAACGTACGTGTTTATCAAGCAGTAGAACACCGTATTTTTATTTGACTATGTATTCACCTTTAACAGGTATTGCTACTTATGGTGCGTTGACTTAGCCTGTAAATCTTGTACTTTTATCTCTCTCACGGAATATTTATTTCATCTCTACGATCCCATTTGCGGACCACCTGACACACCACCGTGAACCACAGGTAGGGAGGGAACAATTGGGCTAGAGTTTCAAAATAAAATGTAAATAATATAAAAGTCCTTTTTATTTTACCTAGAGCAGATATTTAGGCCAAGTGCTAGAAAATGTATTGATTAATTAAATGAATGAGTTTTCAATGTGCTCTTCCGGAATATGTTTCTGACCCGTACTGGTGGGCACGCAAATAAAGGCATAAGCCACGCCTAATATGGATCACTAGTGACAGGGAGGTAGGAAAATACATAAATAAAATGTATGACTGCAAAGACTTATGGGATAGCTGAATTTTAAAGAATTCCATCAATTAGTTGTATGAGACACGCACATGTATAAATACCATAAGCATAACTTGTAAATCCTTTCCTTTAAATCTGGTATCGATTGGCCTACATTTAAAGCGGAAGTTATTGACTAGCAAGTATGTATGAGGAGTAGAGTTTAAAGTATACACATCTGCTTTTTACTGGAAAAAAACACGGAAGCCCGGATTTGTGAAAAAAGACGTATAATTAATTATAGGTGGTGTACACAAAAAGTGTGAGTAAAACATCTCGAAGAAACAGTGTCGGCATTTGTGATCGTGGGAAGATATTGAACTTAACTTTAACAGGACATTCCAAAGTGGTTTCTTAGTACCGTTCGAGTTAGGCCTATACACACATAAGAACACTAATTTTGTAATGATGAGGAAGGTTGAATTTAAAGGAAATGTACCCGCAACTGCGTGGAGGAAGATTGGGAAAACATTTTGGAAACACCGCCATTAGTACACCCAAGTGGAATTTGAACTCCGATCTCCCCGTCATCGGCAGTCTGGTCTAATGGGAAAGTGACGCCTTAGAATATTCAGCTACCGAAGCGAGTCGTTTCAAAGTTCTGTTGATGGTCAATTTTCCACATTTCTTAACTTTGTGTGTTAGTTATAATAAAAAATAAGGATAAATTTACCACGCAGAAAGAATTGGAATGGTGTTAACTATAGTTGAATTATGTACCCAGAACTGGCTGCATCCTGAAACAAAGCTAATAATGTGTACATTTATATAAAAGTTAAAAATAAAAAGTTCAGTTCAAAGTAAATACCAAAACTCGCGTATCATAAAATAATAATTAATTTCGGGGGTGGTCTCGGGGAATTGCTCACCTCAGGACCCGATCTTCGTTGGTTCAAACCCAGCCGAGGTCAACGGATTTATTCTTGAGCGATAAAAATTCGTAGCATCTCTACTTTCTTTGCGGGGGGAGTGGTGGGGGAATAGAGCTGTCAATACAATGTCGATTGTGGCATGTAAAAGAACTCTAGAAATTATGTGAAACTACTTTTCCGACATAGCTTGTAGGTTTTTTCTCGCTCGCTCATAGAAATCCGGTGCCGAAAGCAACAGGAAACCATATCACGTCTGTACTTCCCTAGCACATGTGAGTTTTACAAGATGGTGCGGACAGCGTTAATCGGCCGAAGGAGTGAGTGCATGTCCAGTTCCGAATGGGTTGGAAGTGCATCAAACCAACCTTTCGGGTTGATTACTCATCAATCATTCAAGCAATCAAAAAAACCGTGATAATATATTTCAACATCACTTTATAGCCAGTAACATATTGTAAGAGTGTGTTGGGAGTTTTTAAAAACCCTTCTCCAACTAGATTTAAATCAAATTGAAGGTGAAAAGCGTGACCCTTACACCCTTGGCTTTATTCCAAAGGCGTTAATTTATTGTTCCCCCGATACATCTTTCTTCATTGCCAATCTGGATAACATTACCGAGGACAGACGACTAGAAGTCAATGTTCAAATATTTACACACAAAATATCCTGTGCACCTCATACCACTGAGCTATCTTGTATAATATATCTAGCTAGAGCAGGTGTTGGCATGAGCTCAAGGGAGGTGGGGTAGGGGGGTAAAAAACGCATTCCTGGCAGATTACGTGTCCCAACACTTCATTACAGGACATTAAAATGGAACAAAGGGAGATTTGCATCCCATTTAATCTCACTTCATCATTGTGGTGTGTATAAACTCCATCGTGGCAGCATCAACAAACGGGAAGATTTTGGTGATAGATAAAGTAAAATAGAGAATTGAAGAGGAAAGCAACTTTGCGATGAAAGGCCGAACTTGACATTGAACACTTTACGCACATGCCGAATGAAATTAGAGTTAACGTCGGAAATACTTTCGGTGCAATCTATTCCGATCCAACATAGACTCCTTTGGTTGGCTATTCTAGACTAGACAGTTCGACAGATAATTCTTCAGTCCAAACTGAGACAGCAGGCCGACATGAATATTCTTCATATGTCCATTAAACACTAAAATTGTGTGTTTTAAATTTAAACATATTTAGTTTAATCATATATAGTGCAAGTGTCGAAAACAATGGTTCTTAACTAACATTAAAACCACATAGGGGATCACGCGGTATAAATGCCAGGCTCATCAAGTATAGTTTGCCATTGACTGGGAGGTTGTGGTTCAAGTGTCAGGCGGGTGTACTAAGTTGTTTCTAATTCTATTACCATGCAAACGTGAGTGAATGTTCTCTATATTTTACCTATTTCATCACCACCACCCAATAAACATAATTATGATGCTTTTATTCCGGTTGGGTCACGCCATGGGGGTGGGAGAACTTAGCATAAAGGGATTTTAAAAATCGATTTAATTTTGTGCACCGCGTCTTTTTACTCGTCCAGTATATTTACACTAATTGGGTATGGATAAGGGAGTAAAAAATAATAAAGAAATACCAGCATTTGTATGGAGGAAAAGTGGTAAACCTTTTTTAAAATAAGCACCCTCAGTACACCCAGAAGAGATACAAACCCTGAACCTTCCGTCTCACCAGAATAGCTAAGACTGGCGGGTACAATCACTGTCTCCAGATGAGTGGCCTGGGGTTCGATCCTGACCCCTATATTGACCTAGCAGCACTGATCTAATCAATAGTAATGTTCTATTTCCTCTAACTACAGTTAACCATGAGATCACAGGGTCTCGAGATTGGATGGGGCAGGACAGAATCGGTGGGAAGATGGTAATACCATTATCCCGGTTAATCTAGAAATGGTGGCGGTGAAGGTTATGGGGAAGAGCTGGAGGGGAATACGTCTCTCCTAAATGGAACTTTTTTTTGGCACTGCATCTTACTATCCGTTCGGGTTATACGCTTATTTACTTATTACGCTGATGGTTTTAGGGATTAGGAAGGCTATATTCAGAGGAAGTGTACCAGAATTTGCGTGGCTGGAGAGTGGAAACCTATTTGTAAAACCCATCCTCAGTACACCCGACTGAGATTCAAACCTCAATCTCCCCATCATCGACAGCAAATCAAGATTCGATCCTCGATCTATTCGTCCTCGGCAGTCTAGTCTACATAAAGAGTAGCACGTTAGACAATGCGGCCACCAAAGCGGGTGGAGATGGAAATATTTTTAACGTCACCCTGATGGGTCAGTGGCAAGGAGCAGCGACAGTCTTGTGGCTATCGTACTCAGGACAACACCGCCTAGGGGATGTTGGCTCAGGGCCATATAGACTACATTTATATATGTTGGGCGTTATATTTGGTTGGACGTTACTGTCGTACGGAGTGTTAGTGAGCTATATCCGAACCGGTAAAGAATAAAAGGAGTCTAGATTGTGGTAAAAACAGAGGGGACATGCGCTTATAAAGAATGAAAGGAGTCTAGATTGCATTGAAACATAGTGTACGGCATGAAAGGATGCTAGATTGTAGCAGAGCATAGTGTTCACGTGTAAAACACAAACCACAAATGAAATAAGAACGTGCCAAAATTAAACCTGCAACATTAGATATTTATCCTGATCTGTATATTTCGAGATGAGTGAAGGATCCTCTAACAGAGTAGATCCTTTCTTGACAGTTGGCTTCACCAGCTCAAGGTAACATCTTGAATGGAGATTTAAAATGAAGGCAAACAGATGCAGTGATATCTCGGTAGAACACGTAGAAGGGATTTACAGCATCAACCAGGATTTTCACTGACGAGTGGAATATTCTCTGTAATCTTGACATGTACCAATGAGGTCACAGGGTAACTTCAACTTTGGCTGAAATTTACTAAGGTAACCAAATTAGCTCTGGAGCTTTTTTTGCTCAATATATCTTTTTATATGAGCTATCTTGTCTTTCATTAGACATATGTGGGTAGAGGTTTTTCACATCTATCGACCACAAAGTTATTGTTGTGACTACACATTTATTTATTGCTTAAATAGCTAGATCAATGTTCCATTTTGCTTGTTTTTTGTTTGTTTTTTACTTCACTAGACAAGGAACACAATATGCAACAATACTTATTCTGAATGAGTCGAAGAACTAAAGGTACATTTGTGACAATTTGTGTAGGCGCTCCACCCTCTCTCACCTAAAACGATCTATGTAAAATAAATAAAATAATTCAATATTGTAAACGCCTAAGTCTGAGCGCTCTTTACTCTAGGGTATTTGACGTAAATTTAGTAGTATTTAAGGGTCACAACCTTTATAAATTATATTTAAAAATAATTTAATAAGCCAGACCTGAAGGCCTACTCCCCTAGTTAAGGGTTGTGTTCTTACTGTTTTAATCCGACAAATTTATATGAACATAATTGGAAGGTAAATCGACACAAAACGTGGTGTTTAATTTAATAAGACACAAAAATAATAATTAGAATCACTTCTATAATAATATAACGGCCATTGTACCGGTATCATAAGGCATTATTTTCTTTAAAACAAAATTTATCCATACGACTATAATTTTATGTGGGGATGTAGGGAACCTGAGAAAATCCCGGTGTTTTTACAATTTTTATATCAAAACTTTATATTTGTCTAAAATAGATAAAATATTGCTTCAGTAGAAACAGTTTAATTTTGTTCACATAGTGATATCAACGATTGTTGATACAGTATCTGCCATGAGCAAAGCGGCTAAGGATTACAAACTTTTTAAATTAAGAGAAAAATTTGTCATTAAATTCCAGGACACCCTTGTCAGATATTAAACAACTGTCAATATCATCATGTGAAAACAATTAAACTGTTTCTACCGGACCAATATTTTATTTATTTTATCCAAAGAAATATCTTGCTATAAAAATTGCAAACATACGGACCTTCTCTCGCGTCCCCTACATATCCCACCTTAAGGCTTGTAACAATGCAAATATATGAACTATTGAATATATCCCCATCGTAACGAGGCTTTGAAAACGATACACAAAATATAATAGAAAAATAAGATAGAAGAAAATGTATCATGTGTGTTTTTGGCATTCATTATTTATAATTAAAGTTTCATAGTAGAAGATCTTGACCAAGTTTTATTTTTACATATCAAATTAGATGCTAGCTTTATATTTATTTACCATATACCCATGTTCACAAATATTTTGGATTTGCTAGGAAATAATAATGAGGAATTAGATGTCTTACAATAATAAAAACATTTTTAGTCCAGATTATTCAGTAGAAACAGTTTAATTTTGTTCACATAGTGATATCAACCATTGTTGATACAGTATCTGCCATGAGCAAAGCGGCTATGAATTACAAACTTTTTAAATTAAGAGAAAAATGTGTCATTAAATTACAGGACACCCTTGTCAGATATTAAACAACTGTCAATATCATCATGTGAAAACAATTAAACTGTTTCTATCGGACCAATATTTTATTTATTTAATCCAAAGAAATATCTTGCTATAAAAAACTGCAAACATACGGACCTTTTCTCGCGTACCCTACATATCCCACCTTAAGGCTTGTAACAATGCTAATATATGAATTATTGAATATATCCCCATCGTAACGAGGCTTTGAAAACGATACACAAAATATAATAGAGAAATAAGCTAGAAGAAAATACCTCATGTGTGTTTTTGGCACTCATTATTTATAATTAAAGTTTCATAGTAGAATATCTTGACCCAGTTTTATTTTTACATATCAAATTAGATGCTAACTTTATATTTATTTACCATATACCCATGTTCACAAATATTTTGTATTTGCTAGGAAATAATAATGAGGAATTAAATGTCTTACAATAATAAAAACATTTTTAGTCCAGATTCAATCTCGTTTCTAAATACAATAATCAATTATTTTTTTTAGGACTGAGGGTAAATTTGGCAATCACCCATCAAACCCTTGATCACTAGCTTAGCGCGCCATTGCTGTTGACACACTGTCATTTGTCCAAGATCACAGCTTAATTACCTCCATTACATTCATTTCTAAGAATTTCAATGCAAGTAACAAAGATAAATGTGTTGCTGTTTTTTGTGAGCCACGCCCTTTGGACTGAATACTGCTGACCTTGTAGTCGCTGTTGTGGTATCATCACGCAGGTCTACCCCTTCCCAAGGTTCATGGTCTTTGGCCCCATAAGCCTTCCAGCAACTATTCTAGTAGAGCATACTTATTAACATTACTATTCTCACAATATGCCACTGTGAATAGTAATAATTAATATTCACAATATGCCACTGTGAATATTAATAATTAATATTATTATAATTATTATTAGTGATTGTAAAATTATTATTATTAGTATAGTAGCATTATTATTAATAATATTACTATTCCGATAAATACAAGTGTAACGGATAGCTGTATTGACTATTTTGCGAGTGCATTGAGCGTACCAACCTCTATACATGGAATGTGGAAAGAGGGGGTGGGGGCAACAGTTGCAAATAGCCAGGTAGCATTGTAGTCTTCCTGGGAGTGCGTTTGGGACTGGTCGTGTTATACTAAAGACGTGGACACGGTGACCGAGTATTGTACATGCAATATTGATGTATGTTAGTTGTACCAATGTTTGTACCCTTAAGTGTAAATATATATATAATTTTTAAATAGTAAAACACGCTACACAAGCAAATAAAAAATCATTTCCTTAACACCCTTTCAATTTCTAACAAAGAAGTGTATACAATCGGCAAATACTCTAATTATTATGATAAATAGGAACTGAGATGTACCATCCCCAAATTGTTTAATTTACTACCACCAACACTCCAAGAAATCCTTCAAACAAGCAAAGCGAGAAGTAAAATTAAAAACTGGATACTTCGAGGAATGCTTAAAACAACTATGTCAATATTTTTTAGAGGAAATGTTATGATATGTGTCAAACTTTTTTTTATATCTAACTGCAAGACCTACCTTTAGGTACTTCAGGATTGTATCATAAAATCAATTATGTATTTTTTTTAGTTCTAAATAAACAACGTGGAATTGAATTATTGAATATATTATTATTATTATTATTGGGCAAGTCGAACTCATTAGAAGATTGGGATCGAATACGTTCTCAATGATCACTTATGCAATGTGTGTGTAAACTATATGAATATTATATTATGTAAGACAGTGTTAATATTAATATTATTTTGTTTTTTCCACCATTTATAAAAGAAAAAAACAGGTTTTAGAAGTTCTAATATTTTAAACAGGAAAATCCTTCATTTATTTAATAAAGTTTGAATACATTAACAATATCCGCTATTAAATAAAGCAGAGCGAAGTCATAACCTCCGCTTTGGTAGTTGAATTATCTAGATTCTAGATTATCCCTCTGGCAATAGATTAAACTGCCAATGATAGGGAGATGGGTCATGGGGTTTAAATCCCAGTTGGGTGTAATAAGGGTGGTTTTACCTAAAGTCTTCCACTCTTTCACCACGTAAATGAGGGCACTCTTCCTATAAATGAAACCTTTATCATCCCTAGCAGACTAACGTTATTGGTATATATGCGTATAGCCCGGAGGGGTAGTAAGACCCAGTAACAAAAAAGTAATGAACGCAGGTTATTATAGTACGAGAAAATAAACCTAAACTTAGCCCTCTTTCTTTAAATCTGAAAGAACATTTAGTTTCAACTCGAGCCAAACTTCCCAATAGTTGAAATGTGAATGTTCTGTCAAAGAGACCGCAGGTTCCTTGTTTCCTCCCCTTTTCCTCTAAAGTGTTGTATCTGGTTTCACTGTTCTGAAATACAAGTTCATCAATGTTCAGTGAAATAAACAGCCGCGGAGATCGTGTTGATCAAGTCTTTTATCAGCACAAACTTGACAAATGTAGCTTCACCGAAGCTAACTCAACAGTCCAAATAGTTCGGTGAACACGCGTTTCTTGGGAATGGCATTGATATAATTTATCATATTAAACAAGGTAGTCCGCCCAGTTAGTTGATAAAATCCAATCAATTAGTTCCATATATTAATTTGTGAAACGTTTGTTTAGTCATCTAGGGCAAGAGTTCAATCCTTGACAAAGGTAAAAAATATTTCACTGAGGAAATTAATTAGTCATTTTTCATTGCATGCTAAATTAACGTTCTTGATCCTGGCTATTGTGTGGGGTTTAGATTTAAGCTGATAAAAGCTTCAGCACGCTATTTAATGCGTATGTACAAACTTTTTTTTAAATATCATCGAAATGTGTTTCCTTCCAAATGGATTGTAAAAACTATTCAATGAGATTTGGGTCATTTTGTAAAATATCAGCCTTACATTACAATAATTCTCGCTTGTGGAAATAAAACTAATCTATAGTTTAACGACTTGTGTCAGATCTCAACAGAAATCTTGTTGTTTTATGAATGAGAAGTAATGTCTTCTTTTTAAGGAAAACATTTAAATTATTTAGGAAACTAGTCAACAAAAAACACCCATGACGTAAAGGAACACTCAATACGCGTGCGTAACTGTCATTACAGAATATAGGTTAATGGTATATGTTGCGTCATAACATCATAATAGCATCATCCTTTTCGATTTAGGACAGCTCGAAAGTCAAAATAAAATGATAATGAGACTGGAAAGACGTGGTAATGGTCTTTATATTTTTTAATGAAACTACCTTCCAGATCGTAATCGCCAATTAACATATGAACAAGTATGCCGGTGAGGTGAAGGCCCTGACACTAGCTCGTAGCCCCGGAATGTGACTCCCGGACGTGTACATCGGTTGTGCTCTTTTAACTATGGAGTTTCGCCCTCTCCCATGTTTGTGTATTGATTTTAAGTGCATCTTCCTCATTAGATGGATAATTTAATTTGATAAGATGGTATCTCAGTCATTTTGGAGTGGAGATAGTTTAATTTTGATACTGAAACAGACATACGTATATAATATAAAAAAAAGTATCTTAATAACTTTTCAGGTTTTACTCTTATGTAATAATTACTCTAATGAGTTAGTGATTATAAAGGTTGAATTTTAAGTGAATCCGCATTTACGTAGAGTGAGAATAGAGAAGTATTTAGAAAAAACCTCAGGACACACGACCAGAATTCTATCTTTGGTTTCTTTGTCATCGGCACTCTAGCCTAACACGAGAGCAACACCTTTGACCATGCGGCCACCGAAGCAGTCTGTATTTTCTTGTCAATTCATTTTAACACAGGGATTAGCTTATGGTTTAATCCATGGGCTTGGAACGAGGATGATGTTTTTAGAAGAAGTGTACCCACATTATACTTGAGAATAACAATGTGAAATCATGAGAAAACCATACCCTGGATTCGAACCTCGAATTCCTTATCGTAAACTAACCAATATACTGCAATTCCGGTGTTTATACTACGTGATCACTGATGTGTGGGATTAAAGAACAGTATAAAGCTGCGTCCGTCATTGTTGGTGTAGGGTTCCATAACGATGGCGACTTTAGAGGAGTGTGGTGGGAACCAATAAAAAGTGTCGATGAAAATCTATATTTTGACCTCAAATAATACAGAATACAACATAATGCTACATTAAAGTGAGATGAAAATGGTGACCTTAATTTTAAAAGTTATTAGTTCATTTATTTTACCATTAATCTTTGACAATAGCTAGATGGCAGGTTAAATGTTTTGCTATTCATCCCAAATTTTTTGAAAGAATTGTAAGGAGTTTAAAAAAAAAGTTTAGCTAGTTCTTGTACGATTTATTTAATAAATGAAATATGTTTCATGCGGATGATTCACGTTTAATGTCAGTGTGATCTTTGGTATTATATATACTACTATAAGGCCACACGGTTGGCTTACTCACTGGCATTAATGTTTACCCACTTCCAGATGAGCTAGAAACTTGAAATTTGGCAAAATTATAGCTTCTGGCCTGTAACCAACTGGAAAATTTCTAAAAGTTTTTTAAAAAAAATTAACCCTTGAGAAAAATTCAAAATGGCGGAGCAACTTTAAAGTCGGTGCGAACCTTTCTTTGGAGGTCTCTTATGGCTAAACGGTAAGACATATAAAAAAAACAGCTCTGGAAGTACATTAGTTTACATCCACTTGCAAATAAAACGCATTGAGGTTTGGGGGCGGAGCCCCAACGAGCAAAGCGAGTTTTATTCTATAAGCCCATTTCTCATAGCGAAGAGAGAAGGAAGATATTTTTGCTCGTAAACAATCGTCGAGGTGGGTATCGTTAAGAGGATGTCTGTATTTTAATAATTATTATGATGTTCATGAACTAAAATAATGCAAGGTGGTTTTACAGCTAGAACCAGATGTTGCAAAGTGGTGCGGTTTTATTTGTTTTACCTTTTAAAAAAAACAGTAGAATTGATACCAATGAAACAGCCTCACCATATGATAAAAATACAATAAATGTAATAAATAGGTATTTTTAAATGGGAACGCAGTTAAACTGATCCCAATGTTGTGGAGGAAACTGCACCTTAATACGTTTTATTGCTCGAGCTTAATCTTTTATCTAATTTGCCGGTTAATCGGTTTAGAGAGGAACTCTTAAATGAACCTTTGGAGTGGCAGACCCAGGAAGAGACAAGTGACCTAGGAAATCGTGACTTTACTCCGCTCTTGTTGGTTCATCCGAGATGTGGGAAATATATGGCACGCGAACACTATTTCGGTAGAACGACGACATAAAATAATAAACATTAGATATATCTCTTCCCAACGTGGTATCATTTTTTGAAGTAAATAATATTTCGAAATAAATCTTGGCTCGTACTTAAGTACTGTACATCTTGTTTGCTGTTTAAGGCAACATGTTATAAACCAAAAATAAAATAATATCTTGGCTAGCAAAATATAGCATGTTTCAAACTGATGTGGAAAAGACAAGCCCTGTGTTAGTTATTTATTTTAACATAATATATATTAAGCTAAGGTCTATTTTTCATTGTAAAAGATGGCCAACTGGTCCGATGATGCCCGGTATCGATGGTAGGCACGCGGTCATCGTTTCCTAAACTGCCCACTGCGCACGTAAAGTGCGTGACTACGCTCGAAGGACACATCCACGATGGATAAAAGGTGTCAAACTAGTGAAGTGGTGTTGTTCTTAATGTATTTTTTTCACTGAAAGTGCTGCTTAAGTTTTAACTTTAAGTTATTGAAATTAACATCGTCTAAGATACACTCACGTTGACTGTCAAATAAATTGTCCTTCTTTAAAATTTAGGCATTATTAAACCATTTACAAAATGAATCTTTCATTACGTAGGCCTATAGTATTTAAAATGTTTGATTTTAATTAGGTACTCATTTATAAACGTAAATAAAAGTTGCCACACTAGACTATTTCAAAATGTAGCTAATCTTTAAGTGGCTCAGTTGTCAGAGAGGTTTCACCATTCCTGGACTATCCTGTCACCTAACCTCCAATTAGCACCAGTGATCACACTGTATAAGGTGTCAGGCTTGTAATATACTGGATTGCCAATGAAGGGAAATGTGAGGTTAGAATCTCAGCTGGGTGTACTTGGAAGTAAGGAGGGGTCAACATGAGAATTGGAGTATTTAATTCCTTAAATTATTTTAAATGAGACTGCTTTCAACTATCTACATCGCAAGAATCGGGCATTGGCAATGCCGACAAGAATTCCAGGAGACATATTATAATCCAATCCATGTGATACGTTCGTAAGACGTCATCTGGAATGCTGAGTACTGCACTCACTTACCATTGTTCGCACCATTCGCCTTCGGAATTACCCAACGTTATTCTATATATTATTTTAGATACGGGCAATACAGTTCACTGTTAGGAACGGTTCAAAGTTATTTAGTTGAATTAAATGAGCAGTTTATTTATCTAGTTCAATAATTAGCTAACTACTTGTTGTAGTTCACTCGTACGCGACCGACCGACTGCATCTCACAGTCTAGTCCTGCACCAGTTCGCGAACTACCGCGTGTGAGTGCGTTATTATTTCCCCCCTCAAATCACTAGCTACAAGCTAAGTTCTGCCGTATGGGGAATGTTTTTAAAGTTTAATCAAGTGTGCTTACGAATCAAATCAAGGACTTGTTATTTTTGTCAAAATATTTGTGATAAGCTTAAAAACAAAGCAAAAAAACAATAAAATAAAATAAGTAACCTATTTGTGATCTGAAAAATAATAGTTTAAAGTAATATTATATTAACTACAACATCACCAGCTGTTATATTAACGATAGTTTTGTGGTGTGCAGCTAGAGTATTTGTCTCTAGTAGACTATATCCTCAGAACCACTCGTGCCAGTGACGTCATTAGAGATTGTAAGACATACACAAGGTGACATGAGAGAACTGAATAATGGATGTCGGAACCGCATCCGTCGGAAATCCAAAAGTTCCGAACGCAGTACGCTGATTCGTGCGGTCCGTTCTTTGAGGGCTAGTGGACGCTTACCTTAAGATTACGTATTTTTTTAGCATCTCGTCTTACTAACCATTTGGGCTATACATTTATGTACTATCTAGGCTAATTTGGTAGGGATTAAGAAGGCTGAATTTAGAGGAAGTGTACCTGCATTTGCGCGGAGAGAGTGTGAGAAACTGTTCAGAGAAAAAAACCTCAGTACACCCGACCGGGATTGAACCATGATCTGCCTGTAATCGGAAGGATATTCTATTGTGAGAGTAGCGCTTTAGACCATGCAACCACTGAAGCTGATATTTTGTTGTTGGTAACCATATTGTTAAACGTAATAAAAACAATGCCCCCATTTCTATCCTTTAAATTCAAGCTTTAATATTACTCGTGTTAAACAATGTAACAAAACAATGGTTAAATCACCTCCATCATTAATTTTTTTAATGCGGTCAGCCCGAACGAATGGTAAGACGTGATATACACATATATAATAGACACATTATATTCTTAACTCGATTTTGTACCAAAAATACAAGTCTACAAAGAAAGAGTGACTACGCATATTGGATACTCCTGTGTAGAAACTGTTGGCGAATCGCATCGGCTGTAATCCGTTTCAATCAATCGTAGGAGGAGCACTTTCTAGAGTCAACAGAACTGAGAATAGCGTAGTCTGTGTGTAGCTCAGTTCGTCTGAGAAGTTGAGCTCACCACTCTGCTGTGTTTACTAGAGAGATACCCAGCAATTTGAGGAACAAGCAAAACAGAAATGTACACTTAATGAAAAGTAAAACTTTCGCATTTTTTTCTTAGAAGAAACTTGTGTTAAGACTCAACGGGCCGTTTCAGCATTAACGTACAATTTTCAATATTTTCTGTTATTGTTTATATATATATATATGTTTTATATATATGTTTATTTATATATATATACACACACAAACACAAGATGAATGTAGATCTTCCCAGAAATTCAAACCTACTTCCAGATGAGTTGGAAAACTTTGATTTAGCAGTGATTGATTGCCCCCTCCCTAAATAAATCTCAAATATATACACACACACAAGATGAATGTAGATCTTCCCAGAAATTCAAACCTACTTCCATATGAGCTGGAAAACTTTGATTTAGCAGTGATTGATTGCCCCCTCCCTAAATAAATCTCAAAACAGTACATTTCAAAATGGGGTGTGGTAGGGCAGTAATCAGAGAAAAAAAACACATTTTAGATGAGGTAGGAAGCAAAATTTTGGCAAGAAAGTAGAGGGACCTCTCCAAATAATTGTAAAAGTCTGAAAACTCTGTATTTCTAGATGGGACTCCAAGAAATATGTGGGAGGGGGGGAAAGGTTAAATAGAAAATAAACTACTTTTTTGTACTGTGTCTTAGTACCCGTTCGGTTTATAAGTCTATATATTAGTTACACTAATGGGTTATGGAGTAGTAAGGTTCAAATGAGAGGAAATTCACCCGCATTTACGTGGAGGGAAAGTGGAAAGCCATTTAGGAAAAATGCAGCCGACCAAGATCGAACCTCAATCTCCCCATCTTCGGCAGTCCAGTCCAACACGAGAGTAGCACGTTAGACCACGTGACCACTGAAACGGGTAGTAAATGCTAAGTGCCATAGAAAATGTAAATTTGGCAGGTAAGTAAATATACATTACCTAATAATTAAGTGATGTCTGAATAAATGGAATCTCAAAATTTAAAGTCGAGTATTGTAAGAGCTAAAAATTGATAGTAGTTTTGATGTCGTTGGAAACTGAAATTTTGCAGTCACGTAAAGAGAACCATATCAGATAACCAAATAAATCTTAAAATCTCAAAATTGGAATGGGGAAACCAAAAAGGTTTTGGAGAGGAATAGGCAGAGTATCTTGAAATCCCTTCAAAATTATTTAAAAAATCTACCTTTTAGTGTGAAAGAAAGTTTTAAATTGGCAAATTGGTAAAACATTCACCCAAGATAACATAAAAATTGGGAGTGTGAAATTTAACACTAGGGGTCCAAGAAATAAATAATAGGAGGGGTAAGGTGATGGCTTCTAAATTGCTAGATTCAAAGAAAAAAATAATCGTGCTTACACAAACATTGCTTTCGTTTGTGCACTCATTTTTGTTGCCAAGCACAATATTATTTTAGGTTCAATTTATTGATTGCAATAATTCCCTTGGGATTGTCATAGTTAGTCAGGAACTTTAAAAATGTTTGTCGCCGGTTTTTGAACGTCCTAATTTGATATAGTTTTGATGTTGCTTACCCGCTTACCCGTTAGGAGAACGGGTCAAACAGTTAATTTAAAATAAAATAAGAAACATTTAATAGAGAAAAGTGTTAAAGAGTTGTTTTGTCCTAGTAAAATACTATAAAAAGCCAACAAAACTGTTAAATCCAAAGAAAGCCCCAATTATAATAATAAAATAACTAATTTAAGTAATATCTTATAATAATTATCCAGGACTGCGATTATGTATTTCAAAGTCATTTCAAAGACAGTATCATAACGTATTGATGAGCGTTGCTAGTTTATAAAATACTTTTCAAATTAATCTTCAATCAATATAAATGTGAAAATGCATCTTAGCTACAGAAGAGATATTTCTTTAATCAACGTTGCCATTGCCTATACCATGACTTTTAGAAAATACAAACATATTTTGTTGCGGTCAAAATTGATAACATTTAACTTTATTATTAACTATAAGCTTGGCATCCATCAATTGCTTTAACTTGGCAGCAGCTAACTAAGTTGAAAGTTTTTTTAGGAGTGACCATTTTTTTAAGGTGCTATTAAACATTATACTTTGTCCACCACGATTTGCCATACAGCACGGCTTAAAACTAAATACCTCCCTTTTGAACAGATAAAAATGGTGGTGATCTACGAGGGCTTAGCCATTAGTTTGTTTTTATCAAGTGGTGAGTAATTGTCTAACATACACCCCTTTTCAACAGATAAAAAATGAAATGGGAATACAAAAATAGTGAAATGGGGGTGATCTTAATGCGAGTTTTATGAAATTTGTAAATCCAGCTATAAAAAAATAAATATAATATTCATCGATATTAGCTATCTCCAAGGCCTTGACTGACTATAAAAACAACTTGTAGCTATTGCGATACTCTCCTTAGTGCGTACCACATTTTGGTGGAGTGTGGCAAGGAAGCCCCTATTCGCCTGGCTCTTCATTTTAATGATGACCATATGTTGTTACGTGACAGCGCGAATGGAGTCATTTGTTTACTTTGTTTAATTCGCCAGGTGAAACTTTTAAATTCTATTTTCATAAAGCGGTTCACTTGGAATTTATCTCGCATTGAGACTATTTTTAACAAGTTTAGTATATTTTATTATGTTTGTTGTATTGTCCATTTAGTTTAGTGCATGCACCTTTTTTTAATTAGGTGTTTTATCTCCAATGTGTCCCCTACGGAGATATTACTATTTTTTTAATTTTTGTAAACGGTGCTAATGAATGACCTTATAGTGTCGACAGGCCGTAAAACTCCTATAAAAACAATAATAACTGGCAGTTAAAGAGGTAAGCTAACAAAATCATTACTGATACAATTTTTAATAAAAGGAGGGTTATAATGTTTCCACCTCAACCCCCTCAATAATATTTCATGACGTGGACCATGCTCTAGGATTAAAGTTACATAAACAACATTCTTTAACCAATTATTACTTTGGCAAAGGATTCAGAAGCTTTAGTAACCAAAGGCCCCGCATTTAAAACCAAGTCCCCGAACATTTGGAGCGAGAGTGTAGTGTGTTTGTCTTGGCCAAAGGTCCCCCGTGGGGTGTAACCAAGGTCTACGCCACGAATACCAACATGTGTTTTTGTATTCTCTCCATGGGGGGACCTTATTGGCGACTTGGCTGTGTTTGCGCACGAAGCAGTTGTTGATCACGATTGTGTGGAGAGAATTCATGATGAGATTAAATGAAAAACCATTCTCAACAATGGAAAAAAAGCTAGTCAGAAAGAAAACTTAAATTAAGGGTCGAAATGTCAAACGTTCTAAGTGACATTTTTTTGAAAATGCGTTTTTTGATGGCATCATATTCTATGTACTATGAGTCATAGTTCTGTTTTATTTTGTTCCAAGTGCAAAGTTCATATTAGCAACAACAAAAGCTCTAGCTGTAAATGGAACTGCCTTTATTTGTCAGCTGGTTCAAGCGCCTAGTCATGCACTTAGAACAGATAAAGCACTTAAAATATAGAGCCAATAAAGCACTTAAAACGTAGAGCAAGTATTCATAAGTCAAAGTCAAGTGATTTGCAGTCGTCACTTTTGATTGATATTACCAATACCTTTAAAATAATACTAATATTACAGTAAAATGCTATCAATGTATATGATAAAAAAGTTTGTAATTAAAAAAAAAGGTGCTTTAAATGTCCATTTATAAGAAATATAAGTATAAGTACATATAGCTATAGTTATATTCTAGTAGGAAGAAAGGTTCAGAAGATGTAAGACATTTTTTGTGAACAGCAATGATAACATTATAAAGCTATATTAAAGTGCCATTTTATGGGGTTTTTTTCCTTTCAAATGTGGCCGCTATAGTTTGACGTTAGAATATATGAACATTATTTTTTTAACTTGTCAAAAACCTTTCTTCCTTTCTGATTATAAGAACATTATTTTTATAACTTGTCAAAAAACTTTCTTCCTTTCTGATTTTGGCTGTATACGATGAGAGCTCGTAGAATTACTTATTTTTAGCATCGCGTCTTAGGCCCACTATCCATTCGGGTTGTATTCTTATAGACTAATTATGCTAATAAGGATTTTGGTAAAACTCCTTTAAGTAAACCTGACCAAGATTCGAGCCTCGATATCCTTGTCATCGACAGTCTAGTCTACTGCAAGAGTGACACCTTAGACCATGCGACCACGAAAGCAAGTCTGTGAATAAAACTAATGATAATATCCCCCCCCCCTCCCTTGTCACCACGTCTCACTGTCCGTTCGGGTTGTACCCATAATATGCAAAAAAAAAGTTAATGCATTAAGGATGAGTAAGGTTTATTTTAGTGAAAGTGTACCAGTAGTTGCGTGGAGGGGGAGAGTCAAACTATGTAGTAAGAACTCCCATCGATGCATACTATCATAATTCGGACCATCATCTCCCCATTAGGGGCTGTCTTATATAATATGAAAGTGACGCCTTAGACCATGCAGCCACCGAATCTGTATCATAGAAACTACACAGGAATATTAACGTGTTCTATTTGCCTTATACTGTCGCTATTTTAGGCAGTCACTATAACCTAAAGGCCCAACAGTAGCTATCGTGATATCTTTAAAATGGTAACACAAAGATTGCATACTGCACAGTTGTCAAGTACTCCTTTTTCATAGCGAGGTTATTTATTCTCCGACCACTCCTGCCAAAGAGAATTTCCTCGCTGCCAAAATAAACAACAGTTGAAATAACTTCTGCAGAAAGGCAGGCTGGAGACGTTTCTTAGGTTTCTAGTTGATCTACTACTTATAGTTAATACTTAGCACCGCGTCTTACTACCAGTTCGGGTTATACGCTTACGTACTAATTACGCTAATGGGTTAGGAATTGAGGAGGTCAAATTTAGAGTAAGTGAACCCGCATTTGTGAAGAGGAAGACTGAAAAACCATTCAGGAAACAACGTTCATCCGAGTGAGATTCGAACCTCGATATCCCCGTCCTCTGTAGTCTATCTCAACACGAAACTAGCACGTTAGCTATCCAAGCCACCGAGGGGGATCAGTTAACTTACTCAACTGTGGCTAGAAAAGCGAGTACGGCGTTTGAAATCAGCTTGAAATTAGACCCCTTGACCACATAATTGCACAATAGGTTTGGTATCAGTTAACTTACTCAACTGTGGCTAGAAAAGCGAGTACGGCGTTTGAAATCAGCTTGAAATTCGACCCCTTGATCACATAAATTGCACAATAGGATTGGGATCAGTTAACTTACTCAACTATGGCTGGAAAAGCGAGTACGGCGTTTGAAATCAGCTTGAAATTCGACCCCTTGATCACATAATTGCACAATAGGTTTGGGATCAGTTAACTTACTCAACTGTGGCTGGAAAAGCGAGTACGGCGTTTGAAATCAGCTTGAAATTCGACCCCTTGATCACATAATTGCACAATAGGTTTGGGATCAGTTAACTTACTCAACTGTGGCTGGAAAAGCGAGTACGGCGTTTGAAATCAGCTTGAAATTCGACCCCTTGACCACATAATTGCACAATAGGTTTCTCCGGGTCAAATATTTTTCTCCAGCAGAGGTCATTGAGCCTTTTGATCGTGTTCAATCCTGCCCATTTGATTTTTTAAGGGAAAGTGTGCCCCATGGGTTTTTTATTTTTTACGTGTGGCCCGATGTTTGTTACTGGTTTGAATCTGCAGAGGGATTTTGGTGAGGGTTTTATGGGTGAGTATGGCCCATTGGTTCGAGTCAATGGGATGATTTTGCTTTGTTTTTTATGGGCGATTGATCCCCATTGATTTTTTATTTTTTATGTGTGCCGATTTTGTCGTGTTTTTTTATTTTTTATGGGGGAGTGTACTCTATTTGTTTGAATCCCTGGGAGGAGTATGGTGTGGATTTAATGGAGAAATAAAAATAATAAAAGACCAATGGGACACACTTTCACATAAAATATTAAATGGGCATGATTGAATACGATCAAAAAGGTCAATAACCTCTAGTGGGGGAAAATGTTTTAACCCGGCGCTGGGCGAACACATATTGAGCAATTATGTGATAAAGGGGGTCAAAGGTCAAGTTGACTTCCAATTCTGTACTCGCTACTGGTTGGCCCCCAATATTTTAGAACCACATATATTTGCATCTTTAATTTTATATATAATGAGTATCCAATGCAAC
This sequence comes from Timema californicum, assembly GCA_902141385.1. Lineage (NCBI taxonomy): Eukaryota > Metazoa > Arthropoda > Insecta > Phasmatodea > Timematidae > Timema > Timema californicum. The sequence goes on from CABFOW010002368.1 coordinate 40,286, forward strand.
AAGAGTACTCGATTATTGGTGGGGGACTACATTGCCCGCAGGGGGACTTCTGTCTTTTTGTCCCCCCTCTCCCCCGTGGTAGTTGTGCCCAAAGGCATCACTTGATCTTAATTATAGGGCAAAACGAATCCATTATATAAAAAATTTAACTGGCCAAATGAACAACACAAATAATGGAATTAATTATATACTGTAAGTCATATTAAAAGTTAAGCTACCTTATACAATAATCCAAACGTGGATTATAAATGTTCTGAATAAAGCCATTCACAGTTTATTTTACGGTTCTAAGAATGTCTCATTTGAGGAAATAATCGGGTGGGGAGGGAGGGAAGGGACAAGCTGCACCCTGTTTTCCCCGTTAACGTCGCCCATGGTTGCATCGTTACCAGGGACGATGAAAATACTTTATAGAGCATACTGCCGCGTAAACGTGGAGAGGTGGTGGTAAAAATGTCAGTAAAACCTTATCGAGGGTTCCAGCCAGGGATATGAACCCCGACCTCCTGACAACCGTGTACAAGAGTCATGTGAGTCTTGGAATAGTCATTTATCGCTGCAAGGACCAAAATTGTTAGTCTCTGGACAAATTGTTTTATCTAAAGTAGGTTTACATTTAGTCGCCGAGATTCCAGATTCTTATTATTAGGATCTACGAGTTTTGGAGGTTTTCCTTTAAAAATAGACTACTTTATGAATTAAAATATACTGTCGTACCTGAAATTCCATTGGCAAATATGTTCATAAATTAGGTTAAGCTATTTTAAAAGTAATCCCAGAAAGTCGTCCAGTTGAATAAACTAAAAAAGTGTTTCGTATTTCACTCACAACCAACCAACCAAAACACACAATGACATACAACTGTCGTAAACAGCTGTATCTTGAGTCATACCAACCCAAAATTCGAATATATCAAAATGGGACATAAAATGATAGTGAATAACCTCGTAGATAATATGATTGAATTATATATGACAAATAGAATATAATTTATACAACAATATACATTTAAGTATGACTAGATAAGAGTTGTTAACTAAATGAGAAAGATTTCTAAAAATACATCTATTTGGTTGTGAAAGTATAACGTTGGCTCCACTGTTCCTTTTAATGGCCCTTGAGCAGCGTCCTTTGTAGACAACTGGATTTGATGTGACTGGAAGGGCGAAGGGGGATAGCCCGTCAGGGCTATACAAACTATTCTCCAAGTTGCAAGATTACAAACACAATGATTTTAATAATCAATACTTCATCTTTGACCAGATTTTAGTTTTAATGGTTCATTTTATAACAAAGTGACCACGACCAGCAGCCAGTGGCCGTATTGTCATTGGAATAAACTTATCTGGCAAGTCATAGAGCTACTAGATCAAGGTGTAAGTATTCAAACGTCAAGCGGTTTGTTATGCACCTGACGCTGTTCACAGGCTATAGAGTCAATATTTATTTTTGATGGCTTCAAAATAAAAATAATTGCCATTTGACCATATTTGCTACTTCGCGTTTATGTTAATGCACTTTTATTTAGAAAGTTACAGTTATCTGCGTGGAGAAAGATTGGGAAACCATTTAAGAAAAGCCCACCTCAATCGACCTGATCGGAATTTTAGTCCCAATCTCCCCATCAGCTGGAATATAGTCCAAAACGAGAGTGATTAGTTTGTTAGACCACTAGTATTCAACCTGGAGTGCGCGAAGGCATTAGATGGTACGCAAAATTTAATCTGATATATACATATTATATAAATACGAGTGTATATATAAATATTACATAAATACGAGTATATGTATATAAATATAGCTCTATAATATTTCATGATAAACACTGAATAATCAAGGGTGATATTCAGGGCTTAGCCACGGACCCAAACGTAAGAACATGCAATCTGGGAGCTCCAGTTTTATTCTATATTATATAAATGATAAAATATGTATAACTTGCATTATTTACCAAAAACATTGAGGGTACAAAGTTGAAGATAAAATACATCTGGGTGTATGAAAAAAAAAAAGAAGTTGAACACCACGTTGTTAGTCTATGCGGTCACTAGTGTGGTATAAAACTAAGTTTAAAATACCTAAACTGATAACATCAACCAACCTCCAGAAAACATTATTCCTTATTCATGGCCCCGCATTTTTGGTTGAGTGCTATTATTGGAGAATTTAACATGATCTGTTCCGTCTTAAATACTAAATACCCAAATTAAGTTCATATAGTATGCCTATAACTATACAAATCCAGCCTTAGCACGAGAGAAGAGGAATACTATATTTTTCGAATCAAATCTTAAATTTTCTTTCAAATCTAGAATCCAAATGAGAATCCACAGTTATTTTTTTAATATTCAGTTAATGTGAAAATGTTTAAAATGTTAAAAAAAAAGGTTATTTAAGGTGGGGATGTAGAGAACGCGAGAAAAGGATGGTGTTTTTGTATTTTTATATCAACGCATTTTTGGGCAAAATAAATAAATTATTGCTCCAGTTGAAACATATAGTTTAATTTTCTTCACAGTTGAATATCTGTCATATCATCATGGGAAGAAAATTAAACTCTATGTTTGTAATGAAGCCATATTTTATTTATTTTGACCAAAAAATAGTCTTCTATAAAAACTGCAAAAACAATTTTTTTTAGATTCCCCATAAATCCCCACTTTAAATCTTGGTGACACTGACACATTTTTTATATCTGGTAAGTCAATTACGTCATAAAAAACAAATATTTTCACTTTTTATGTAAATCAATTATATTAATACAATTGTTCCCTATTTTGTGATTTTGTTATTCTTCCAAATACATTAATCAATATAGTTCCTTTTACCAATGGCTTAAAATTGTTATTTGAAGTCAAAGTCTTCATAATTTGTATTTGAGGGACTGTTTTGAGATTTTTACGAAGAAGGAATCTGTCAAATACCATAATATTCTAGGGATTCTATGAGTCAAGGATTCGATTATCGCATCCATAACTTTAATATTTACTTGTAAAATATCAGGTTGAATCTATGTATGAATATTAAATATCTTCGTATATGCCATCCAGAATCGAACTATACAATAATTATTCGTTCCCTCTGACCACTCAACCACGAGGTTGGACTCGCCTAGTGCCAACTAATCTTGTTTTCTTGTAAATTACACAAACCTATCTAAAGACACAGAACATGCTAAAATAATATATACCAGTAATTATCTAAAAAAAAGGTGAAAACTCACAAAAATTCAATAAAATCATATCCAATACACCTTGTTAAGAATCAAACTCATGTATATTGAATCAAAGTCTATGACAATGTCAATGAACTATCTCGACCAGTTCTTCACAGTTCCGATTCTAAGATAATTAATGTTGTTTATTAATCAAAAGGCTCATTGTTATTGGTTTAAAAAAATTAACGAATGCCGCACTAATTTCCTTTGAATATAAATCCATCCAAATTTTATTTTTACACATTATTGTTCCTGTCTGGGTTGATAACTATTAGTATTGTTGTCATGGTTCGTCGAAGCACACGGGAAGTCAGTTTCAACAATTACTAATCCGTGCTTGTAGCAGAACATCCAAGTTTGTTTCGACTCATAATTTATTTGATCACCGGCAACGTGGAGGTCAAGTTTCAAATCCCGATTGTATGGACCGGAAGTAGTTTTCCTCGTGTGATTCCCCTATCCTTTCTCCACGCTGCACTTCTTCTCAAATCACCTTTCTTACTCCTCCTCATTTCAGGGGTCGACAACAGGTCGATCTTGCATCAATTTTCAGTCGATCGCATAAGAAAATTAGATCGTCACAAAAGTCTTAGATTATTACATTGATAACTCTTCTGCTAAACTTAATAATTTTGAAAAGTCAAAAAAGCTTGAGTGCAGTTTATAAAATTAATTTAAGACTTTCTAGTGCCAGTATTTGATTTTAGGAATTTTAAATACCTATTCCATGGGAATGGATAAAAAAGAAAATACAACAGATTTCACTTGGAGATCGGAATTGGAATGTTAAAAAACAACAACTTACGCAGCCTTGGTTTCTCGATGCTAGAGTCTGGTGTCTGAACCACTAGTCCGGGCGTGTCAAACTTGTTTGATCTTGAATGCCACATTAAAAAATGAAATATTCTCATTACTGTTAACGTTGTTTGGACAGAGCTAATGTCAAGAAAAATCTCAAAGATAGCGTTTGTGTCGTTGAGAAAAAGGTGAGAGTTGGTGCTAACGGTCCGTCCCGTTGAGAACCAAAATACCTATCTTCGTCAGCGGTGGACTGGAAAGTCTTGGCCTGAAGTTTTGTGTAGGGGAGAGAGGTTGGGGTAGGGGGCGGATTAGCAGGTAGACACTCTTCTTCTCTGGCTATTATGAATGAAAACTGTCAGGGACCGAACTATTATTATCACCACTTCTTACTACCCGTTCGGGCTATACGGACTCACGCTGATGTGTAATGGTAGGGTGATTGTGAGATGAAATGAAGGACCTACAGTTTAACGTGGGATCCGAACCACGGTGGAGGCCTGCAATTCCACACATTCACAAGATGTCTTGTGTGAGGTGAAGGAAGGGTTTGGTAATCAGATAAATCTGTGACTAGACCGAAGAGTGAACCCCGGACCCTCAGCACAGAAGTCTGACACCTTACCCCTAGACCACCAGGCCACCCCGGGACCGAACTAAACCGTTGGTTCGTTTTTAAAGTTAACCTCAACTTAATTTAAAAACTAAGCTCACTTAGTTTATTTTAACGCTGAATGGTGGTCAGGGTTCAAATCCCGAGTGGGTAAACAAAGGGGGCATCTTTCTAAATAGTTCCCCTTTGTCCCTTCACAGAATTGTGGGTACATTTCCTTTCTTTTAGATATTGCTCATCATTAACACAAGTGTAATTAATAAAAATATTGATTAAACTCACTAAGTGTGCTTTATGCAGATATGCCGAGCTAATAGAGTGGAGGGAAAGGGGAGGGGGATGTTAAATATTTAAATCATTATCTCTACACGATGTCGAATATGAGTATTTGTTAATTACGGTTATAGCCTCATCTACATATTATTTCAATTAAAAAATGACATCTTGACGCGGGAATTGAATTTAGGACCTACAAACTATGTTTTGATAGTTGTTATAAAACTAATTCATTGCGTCTGAACAAACTGGAGAAAAAACATTTGACGAGAAAGGACATAAAAAAGAGTGATTTAAAATGTAGGCTTATGTGTGTGTTATGATTGTGGAGGTGAAACATTGATGTAGACATTTTGTACACAAATGCACATATTTATTGTTAGTATCCATCTGGACACGTGTATAGCCTGAACCTAGCTAATACAATAGTGGCTCGAAAATTATGTTACGCGATGCCATTGTAGGTTGTAGGTGCTAATTTTTTTAAACTTTTTTCTAGCGCTACCTGTTCAGATTATACGCCTTTGTACTAATTACTCTAACCTTAAATCTAGGACAGACACAAAATCCATCCCCGCCCGTCATTTCATCACTGTGCAAGGGTAAACCCATATTCCAACAATGATACATTTCTTGGCCATACCAGGTATCGAGCCCGCCGTAGGTGGACGCACTACCAACGGAGCTAAGCCTCGTAATTTTCTAGTATGATTTTTTTTTTCAAAAGGGCTAATTTGTTTTTAAAGAAGGATGGGGAGAGTGCACAGCATAGACTTTCTCGCTACTGTAAATAAAAAAGAAATATTTACTTAAAACCCATGAGATAATTATTTGAAACGAGATAATAGACATTGTTGCACATTCTACCAAAGAACAGAGAGAAAAGAGGAACATCACACCCACAGGGCATTACAGCAATTTCTAAATTCAAAGACCTCCGTAATGTATATGTTTATTTATATATATTTATTTATATGTACATATTATATAAGTGTATTTTATATATATAATTCGGAAACAATTTTTTTATAAAAATATATTTCAAATAAAGATTTTTATATTTACTATGCCCTAATTTTCGAAATGATAAGTTGTTTAGAGGTGCGGAGAAACGATAAAAATTGGAAGTTTCCTAAGTGTAAATTACCCTCAAAGCTATTTTCATGAGGAAATGAGAGCTTCCATTTTGTTTTAATATTAAACAATTGAGATATACGAATTTGAATCAAGTCGAGTTTGATACAATCTATTTTTTCTCGTTCCGCCCTTAAGTAAAAATAAACTATCATTGATTTTAGGGTTGGATAGATAATTTAAAAAAAAACTCTGAGAAACCTTATGAAAACACCATGTTCCAAGTTTTATCCCAACTGCTAGAATAGTTTCTTTTCTAGTCAGAGATACAGACTGATATTTAAAAAAAAAAAACATTTTCGGATTCAGGGGGTCATGAAACTTCGACATCCATCTAAATCTCGGCTTTGATGGTTTTGACAATTACTATTTTTTTCTCAACCAGAGAGGTGTGAGAAGATGAAAAGTAACATTATATATTAATATATAAACCTACAAATTTCATCGACTGGCCAATATGACTAAAAAGTAATCTTTCTTTCTTTATTTAAGATATGCACAAATGTACAAACATATTAACGTAATTCAAATATAGGCTTTCATCTAACGCTGTATTCTTTGTTCAAAGTCATTGTTAAAAATAATGTCTATGCTTTTTTTGTTTAAATAGTAAGTTGTTTACAGCGTCTTGGAAAAACATTTATGTGGCCCACAGCTAAATAAAAGGTTGGTGATTTTTGCTTTACAAAGTGGAGTTGAAGAATATATATGCAGTGAAATAATATGTAAGGCTATAAAATCTATTTATTTAATGACTAAACACACAATGCTATCACACAATAGGATAATGCATTACAATGCACTGTTAACAAAATAGGTTTGTATATAAAAAAAAATACTGTATACTTAACACCGCTACCGAGAACACAAGGTAATACACAATTTGTACACTATTATATAGATCTTAAGACAACACATTAGTAATGCTAGTATAAGAAGTAATAATAGTTCACACATAGAACACATCAAATCTTTTGATCTGAAAATAAAATATTTCTCTTTGGTTGCTGGTCATAAAACATCTAGATCGAGTTGCTTAAACTAGGGAAACTGTTATTTATTATTGGAATTTTGCTATGGTTAGTTCACATTTGAATCAGTAATATAGCATAGATCGCAAATTAAAAGATTAAGTTGTCAATTTCGTGAAAACATTTTCTATCTTTTGTTTCGCACATGAGCTATAAAATATAAACGATACAATGATGTTTAAATATGTTTTAGTGTGTATTATAACATAAAAAATGAAAAAATCTTGAAATATCTTTAAAATAACGATTTAACTATCTATGTATGCGTTTTGGTGCTTTTTTTATTTTATTTTCAAATAATTGGGTTATCAAATAGTAACACAATACAAATACAGTAAGTTCAGTTATGTTTCTATACTACCACTTAATTTTGAGGGGATTTTCAAAGTTATTTATTGAGAGAAAGTTTGAATGAGAGAGTTATAGAGAGATTGAGAGAGATAGTTTGAGGGGGAGAGAGAGATTAAGTGAGAGAGTTTGAGACAGAAAGAGAGTAAGTTTGAGACAGGGAGAGAGTTTGAGAGAGGGAGTTTAAGACAGGTAGTATGTATGAGAGAGAGTGTGTGTGTGTTTGAGAGATAGAGTTTAAAAGAGAGTGTGATAAGATAATTTGACAGAGACTGTGTGATAGAGTGTGTGTAAGGGGAGAGAGTGTAAGAGAGGGAGAAAGTGTAAGTGAGAGGGGGAGAGAAGATAATGTGTGTGTGAGAAAGGAAAGAGAGAAAGTGTGAGAGAGAGATGCTCCATGGCTCATATGTACAGTATTTTTTTTTCTTCACATCTCCACGGAAACCTTTATTTGTCTATGATTGTATATAGGTGAGAAAAAAAATATCTTTTGCTAAATATAATAACAACTAGATTCTTATTTAATTGGTATGGTGCAACAAATAGTTTTGATTTAGAACTGGGAAAAGTGTTGTTTTAAATATTTCATCGTGGTATGAAAGGGAAAAATAAATGTTTTGCAACTTAACACCTAAAGCTCTATATATGCTATCGAAAATTGATATCCTTTGACAAGTAAACCTTTCAATATAATGTCGAGTGAGGCCTCATTACATAGAACATTTCCCAGTAAAAAGTTTTAAATACATTTAAGCGTGATAATCCGCAACCATTGCTCTAACGACGAAATAGTACCTTAGAAAGTCACACTTCTTTGGTGGAATGATCATAGTCGTCAGTCTCACATTATACTAGCTAGCCGATGGTGGGATATCAGGGGTCGAGTCCCGGCCAGGTGTATAAGTGGTAAATTTTCTTTCTACCTACACTCAAAAAAGTATAATACAGATACTACAGTGCATTACTCACACATGAACTAGTAAGTTGGTTTATTACCACAGTCAAATAATTTAACATCGCACATCGCTGTCATGTGCATGAAAATATGTAGTATCAAATCAAATGTGCTTAGGCGTTCATAGTCACGGGCAAACAGCATCGCCGAACCGAGCATTCAAAATAGTTGCAGATAAAAAAGAAAGTGCTTAATTTACATTCTAAATAGCATTCTTATTTTGAAGTTATCTATGAATATGTTTAATAACGATAAAAAACATAAAAAATTACTTTTTCAAGTATTTCACAAATGAGAAACAAACCTTTTCAAAGTACTAAAGCTAGTTATATTATTTTTAAAAAAACCATGACATTTTTGTTATAAATACACATTAAAATTAAAGTGTTTTAATGTTTCTAGTTCATTTTTAATAATAATAAAAAACTTTGACTACTATGTTTTTTAAACAAATATGACCCCGAATATGTCCTAGCTATTGATCAGTTATTGTATATGTAAATAATGTAGCTATTGTTGTAATTACTTTCACACCAAAAACTACTATTGTTATAATTACTTTCACACACAAATCTGCTATGTGTTTCATTACTTTCATATCCAAGTTGCTATTAGGATCAGTACTTTCACACCTTAAGTTAAGTACGGTAACAATTTATGAAAGTGGAGTTGAACTGTAAATGTAATTTTTCAAACACCCTAACTGCTTAGGTTTGATCCAAACTTGCAGGTTTAAAAAAACTATCAAATCAAGGCTGTGACATTGCCATATAAATTTGTACTGAATTCATTAATAGTGTCAATTTGTACATACCTACACGTCATTTTAAAGGAACTTAAAACATATTTCCGACTAAAAATTTAGTATCATCCACTTACCCAGATTCCATTGATTTGAAAGTCAAGTCTTCAGTATTTGTGAACGTGGTACAAGATGAACTACAATACACTTTGACATTATCACTAAATAAATAAATAAATAAAATGAATAAATAGTAGATAATAAGTAGGATATTAAGACTATTCATTTATTTAAAATATATTCTGTTAGTTATAAGTTAACTTTAAAATTGAAATCTGGAAGCTTAAAATATATTATGGAGAATAGAACCATTAAGAGATGAAATAATTCTGCATTGATGGAGTTTTAATTATAAAGGCCTAAATAATTTTATAACAGTTCAAAATATTAACATTTTGAAACAGATAAATCCGTTCACAAGGGCGCACTTTATTTTTTCTCAATATAGTAGAAAAATAATTATTGTAGTATACATGGTAATCGAACCCGGACCCTGGTGCTTGGCGCACTAAAGCTTCACCATTGAGCTACCTACTCAGTATTTGTACAATGCTAAGAAATACTTATCAGTCATACTTTAAAGAAGGTTTGGTGAAATACGAGTGGCAGGACACGGCTCGTTAATAGCTATAACATTATAGTCTAGATCATTAATATTTACTATAAATTATATTCAAGAAACCATTTAAAATAATAAAAATTGTCCAAACGCCAGCATAAGCCTACCCTGGATCAACGATGGAGTGTGTTTCGGATTGTTATTAAATGGCCGATGATTTTACATACCACAAACTAACCCTTAAAATATGAGCGATAAATGACACTAGCACAGGATTAGCCCTAGATGGCTCAGTGGTAAGATATTGACGTGTAAAGTTGGAGGTTCCCGATTTGGTTCCGGATTACAAAAGAATTTTCAAAAAAAAGTTAATTATTTAACTTCAATAACATAATATATGTTTGAAGTCCTTTCACCTACTTATTAGCGGTTCGGGCTCTCCGTATTTCTTCGTAAAAGCGTTTCATTGCCTTGGAATGCTTATTCATTTTGCTTTTTACATATCTTCTCCCATTTTTAAACTTTCGTGGGGCCATTTTTAAAAATAATAAAAGTTGTTTTTCCACTATTATTACACTTTATACATCCCTAAAGACATTAAATGCAATTACACTCAGCCACACCGAAAAAAATCCTTTCATCAATATTGTCGCACTTGCTACACTGACTTTAAAACGGTGTAGAGCCAGGTAACAATCCCTAAAAAGAGATGGTGATAGTTCAGGGCGATGAGCTTTACAAACATGCCAAAACCACTGGCGACATATTTATGGTTTCAAGGACAAACAGCTAATAGCTTGGAGTGAGAAGGGATGAGTTGTCTGCTCTACTCTAACCGGGCCGTTCTGTTTCGGGTATTGCGGGGTTGTATCAGATATATTTTCAAAATCCGGGGGCAAATAATGTAGCACCTCAGCTTGTATCAATTTTCATGAGTTTCAGATTGAATATTAATGTGACTGAAGTACCATTATAAAGTTAAAAGAAGTTTGCATTAATTGCTTTACTTCCTCCATTTATTACACACGTTTAAGTATACAAAATAATTAATTGAATATTGCATTTATTTGGCAATTTTTTACGCTATTAATTGAAGGTTCATTTAAATAATATTTATTTTAACTAATAAACCTCCTCAAGTACTTCTAACATTCCAAATATGAAATCTTTGCATCATTTGGTTTTCCTTAAAATTGTTGCACTAGATGCCAAAATTTCAAACTTTGAGTAAGTACTGTGCTTAAAATATACATTTAATCTATATTTAATACACTGATCCAAGTTTGGTTTAAGAAGACCTACTAATATATATATAATTATTATATAATTAATTTTGGGCCATACACCCTTAAGTAAAAATAACTTCGACTGAGTAGATTTTTTTAAATACAAAAATAAAACTAGAATATAAAACATGAATATTCACCTCCTATATTTTCACAGAAATTATTGCAGTTTCTATAATGTATACTTTTGAAGAAAATAAAAATTGACCCTTTTTGAAAGATTTTAAAATTGATTCGATTTAATTTTGGTTACTGGGGATGATTTTTGATATTTCTTGTTCTTTTTTTCATTTTTTATTTATTTGAGATATTTAACGTGCACTTTCTGAACCGACTGAGTATATCAGCACACAACCTATAAACCAGCTTAACTCTAGAACAAACACAACATCCATCCCCCAGCCGTTAATTCATCACTGTGAAAAGGTAAGCCCACATTTTCACAAATGATAATTTTTTCTGCCATGCCGGGAATATAACAGACATGCTATTGACTGTACTGGACTGACGTGTACTTAACGTGAGGCTCATATAGTCTGGTTTTCCAGTAGCTGAAGATTCAAATTCCACCAAAATTGACTGAAGATAATTTTCTATAATAGTTTTTTAATCTCCCTTTACGTAAATTTGGGTACATTTTTTTATAAACCAACCTTTGTCATCCCTACCCCATCGTATTTAATATGCATGTATCCTGGACAGCCTGATAAGGTGGTCTTACAATGTAATATTATTTTATAAACTTTTTTTATATATTATAAAAGAGTTGACACAAACGTTGTTAAATGGTTGTTATCACAACATTAAATCACTTTTCTTCAAAGTTTGTTTCAATAAATGCGATTATAAAAATGGACGCCAATCATGTCAAAAATGTTTATGAATGGACCATGAAATATTAAAAATGTGGTCATCGAAGTTTCTTTATTAATTAAAAGTAATCCGCTTCGGTGGCTGCATGGTCTAATGCCTTACTCTCGCAGTATATTAGGTGGCCGATGATGGGGAGAGTGAGATTCTAATCACGGTTGGGTGAATTGAGGGGGGGTTTTCCAACATTGTTTTCTACTTTCACCCCCTCCCCCCAAATTTGGGTACACTTCCTCTAATTATAGCCTTTATAATTCATATAACCATTACGATAATTAGTACATAGGCGTATAAACCGGACCCTTTTACTTTCTCTCGACACCTCGGAGAGAGAGTATTGTGATCGTCAAAAAATCGAACTCGAGATTTTCATAATTGTCGGTGTTTTATGACCCCATGGGAAAAAAAAGTTGTCTCTATCTTTAGATAGAGCTTTTTTTTTTTTTTTTT
>CABFOW010002368.1:52697-88988 GCA_902141385.1 Timema californicum
TTTTTTTTTTTTTTTTGCCAGTTGTACTGAAACTTGGTATCTGGGGTTTTCATAAGTTTTAAAAGAGGTTTTAGGAGGAATTAGATATTTAACCCAAAATTAAAGAGTAGTTTACTGAAAGGTAAAAACTGAAAACTTGATTTACTCGAAATTTGCCCTAACGACATTGATTGAATTTTATATATAGACCTTGTTTATCTTATAAGCAAGATGGATACTCACATTTTCTCATGAAAATGAATTTGAAGGTAGGTACTTTACATCTGGGGAACATTTTCAATTTTGATCATTTCACTGCAACTATTTGAGATACGAAATAATTTACCATTGTAAAAGTTGTAGTACTATTAAAGATACAAATCTTTTATTTGATCTATGCTGGCGGCCGGGGTTCAATCCCCGGTCCCGGTAAAGATTTATCTGATTACCAAACCCTTCCTTCACCTCTGACAAGGCATCTTGTGAATGTGAGGAATGCCAGGCCTCCACCATGGTTCAGATTCCACGTTAAACTGTAGGTCCTCCATTTCATCTCACAATCACCCTACCATTACACTTTAGCGTAAGTGCGTATAACCCGAACGGGTAGTAAAACTCGGTGCTAATAATAATAATAATAATAATAATTTATTTTATATATATATTTATAAAACTAATAGTTTCTGAGATGAAGGCAAATATATATACTTTTTAATTCGGGTCTTTCAAAATTAATTTGATTCTTATGCTCTTTGGTGGATAAAGATATTTATCTTTTCTCATTTTTTATGTAAGCGTTCTTAGTCCCTAATGCCATAGAGTAAGTAACAATATATATTAATTAATTTATGATATTTGGTGTAGTGTTTCTGCATAAAAGTCTGTGCGGTGCACCGTACAATTTATTTTAAACTAATTTAAATACGACAGTGTCTTCTTTTAATCATAATCTAAAATGTATTAGAAAGGTTTCATGATTGTCTAACCAATGACAGCACTAACTCATTTTGAGTTTAAACTTGTATTTTCTCCTTTTCCCCTTGTATCCTTCAAATAGCTTGTACAAAATAAATATGACAATGTAAAACCGCCCTGGAAATGATTTGTCCCCACGCCTGTCCAGCCCTGGTGCAAGGAAAGGACTCAACAATATACAGGAAGAGGGGAGTTGGAAGGGCAGAGGAGAGTCGCGCCCAATGCACTCACCCCTCCGCCTCCTCATAACAGGCACGTGGATAGAGAAGAGCCCTACCCCCCTCCCCCGTCTCAACCCACAAACTCGTGGAAGATTGAAACAAAGAGGCAGGATCTGCAATAGATTGCGCGCGGATGTTTTCCATACAGAGATAGAAACACAACAATGTTGTATTTTTGTCAAACCTAAGCTGGATTAAAATTAATTATTATTTTTATTATTGTTATTAGCACCGCGTCTTACTACCCGTTCGGGTTGTACGCACTTACGCTAATGTGTAATGGTAGGGTGATTGTAGAGATGAAATGGATGACCTACAGTTGAATGTGGGATCCGAACCACGGTGGAGGCCTGGCATTCCACACATTGTGATTAATACACGTTTTGTCAGAGGTGAAGGAAAGGTTTGGCAATCAGAAAAATCTGTGCCGGGTCCAAGGACTGAACCTCGGACCCCCAGCACAGAAGTTTGACACCTTAGCCCTAGATCACCAGGTCACCATTCCGGAATAAAAAAACAAACAACAATAGCTATCCGCATTGTTGGGCGTGCAGTCCAAGGATTACACCTCTTTTTATCTTCTTTGACCGCACGAGTTGGATTAGGTCAGTTAAGGTCAAGGTTTGAATCTCTGCCAGATGTACCGAGGTAGTTTTTAATAAAAAGATTTCCACGCTCCCTCTCCACAAATGAGAGTACATTTCCTTTCAATTCTACCTACCTCATACTTACCCAATAAATGTAGATAAAATGCGCACATCCCGAACGGGTAATTGAACGCTGTGTAAAAATAGCACGAAAGTTAAAACAATCCAAGGTGGGGGAGGGGAACGTGAGTTAAAGGCAATATTTTCTCAATTTTTATGTTACAATTTTTTGTTTTGACTAAACAAATAAAATAGTTCTCCAGAAGAAACAAATAGATTAATTTTCTTCAGATGGTGACCTCTACAGTTGTTGAATATATGTCAAGAGTATCCTGGAATTTAATTACAAACTTTTAGATTCATTTAAAAGGTTTCTTGTCAAATGCTAATATGTTCGTGACAGATATTCAACAAACTGTTAATATCATCTTGCGTAGAAAGCTAAACTCTATATCACAGGTAGTTAAAAACTCTGAGTCGTGACCCCTCCAGGGGCTGCGAAGAAGATTTAAAGGGTCAAAGAAAATCTCGACAAATCTGAGTAAACTAAATATTTTTTTGTATAACTTTTTAGCACCATTTCGTGCTATACAGTAATGTACTAGCTACGATAGGGTTTTAAGGAAGGGGAATGTTTAATGTAGAGAATGTTCACCCGCATTTGCGTGGATATAGTGAGGAAATTATTTGAGGAAAAAACTACCCTCCGTACACCCTGCCAGGATAAAACCACGTCTCCCCGTCATCGGCAGTCTAGTTTATTGGTATAGTATCGCCTTAGACCATGCGGCCACCGAAGTGGCTAAATTTTAATAATAATTTGTATAATTAATTAAGATAAACTACTGGTGTTCATTAATTATATGTATGAAGCTTGTAAATGTAGTAAAAAATGCAAGAATTTAATTAATAATACTAAATATACCGAACGTGGTAATTTAAAATTTAAAAAAGGTTCTTATTTATATCACTCATTTTACCCAACCGTGCAAAACTGTCTTTTAAAATAACTCAATTTAACCATTCCCGCCCAGGATCACTAATATTTTTTTCTTGTGAAAAGGGGTCACGAATAAAAAAGGGTTTTACGAACCTGGTGCGCTATGTTTCTACTAAAGCAATATTTTATTTCTTTCGTCAGAAAAAATATTTTGCTATTAAAATTAAAAACAATTACCTTAACACGCATTCCTACCTTAAAAATACAAAAACAATTTTTTTTAACATCAAATACTATGTTTTAGAAAATAACAATGGTTTTTGCATGTATAAACCTTAAGTTGAAAAAGTTGTAATTGTCTAAGCAAAAAAAAATTTTTTTTTAACTAAACGTAGATGTATTCCACAAGATTTATTTTAAAACCAGTCCAAGGCTAATCACGATGCGAAAATTCAAACACACGAAATGCCAACATGATGACCAGGGCAGAAGTGTATTGAGCGTTGTAATGTTGACATTCTTAGATCGTAAACCGCTATGAAGTTAATAGCTATTTAAAATAGGAACGTAAGTGCATTCTATACTATTTTATTATGATAGCTTCATCTTTAAGAGATTTAATGGGGGTGTTTCTTTATGGACTAGTAAAGTAAATGAAAATATTTTTATACTTCGTAAGATAAAATCACTAAACATTTTTAAGCTTAAAAGTTTTACCGGGAGAAATGGTAGAGTTAATATAAACTTAAGATCTTTATCAAAGTATAGACAAATGTGTTATGAAATAAATATTTATATTTACTTATTTAATATTATCAACCATTACTAGCAAATAAATATTTCCAAAACAGTGTTTATGCTTTCTACCATAATTTTAGACGATACTGCATTTGGTTCATATCTACATCGCTTAAAATCAGATTTACTATTGGTTTGAAAGTTATAATCTCAAATTTCTGCCCATTGCAAAAAATATTAACTCAACGTTGTTGTGCCTCACTGTTCAACCCTTGTATCTTTCCTTCACACTTGCACAGACCGCGGCAACCACCCTCTCCAATTCCAGGACCACTCCACAGTTTATGTTCTCAGAGCCGTCCTTTCTCATTAGCAGAGTTTATCTGCCATCGGAGCAACCGAGAAAACCCTTATTTGGTTCCCCAACATACCTTCCGTTTTCCCCCAACCAATATTAATAATATGTTTTCTCTGTTCTAGAACTTCGCGAAACGCGACAACCCGTTTGTTAAATTGCGAAACCACATGGTGTGACCGATTTGTCGGTCCGTGTTGGAACTTACTCTCTTGCTCCCCTTCAGGGAGCATCAAAGCATGCTTCTGTGATGATGATGATTATGATGTGACCTAGCGGGGAATGTTGGAAGGAGTGGGACTATGGTCCTGGTCCGGAGGGGGCTTCACCATCACGTCATCTCACTTCCTCCGCTCCAACACATGGAAGCAATGGCTATCCAACTGGTGACCTCAACCAGCCCAGTGGATCTCCTTTCCATCTACTTCCATCCCTACCGCCGGTTCTACCGGGCTATGAGGGCTACATGGAGGTGCTGATCAAGGTACCACGTCTGTTTTAATTGGTGGTGACGTCAACGCTAAGCACTCTTCATGGGGCTCTAGGATTATATGCGCTCGTGGTGGATTGCTCCACGACGTCATAGATCTACAATGCTTGGTGGCTTCCGGCCCTCCCCCCTACCCCCTTACCGGACATCCTAGACTGCGTTGTCCCCAGAGGGATAAGAAGGCGATTAGTGTTGAAGTCTCTAGTTGAGCTAGACTCGGATCACAGCCCCGTTCTTGTGAGCTTGGGACGCGCAGTGTCCTTCATAGACCCTCCCGAAAAACCCTGACTTAAGCACACTGACTGGGACAAGTTCACGCATGTGTTGAGAGAGAGGTTGGGACCCACCCCTAGCTTTCGAACCGCGGCAGAAATTGATTGCGTTGTGGGGCGCTTAATTCCACCATTAAATGGCCGCTTGAAGCTTTAACGCCAAGGCACCGTCCTAAGAGGATGCCACAGGCTTCTTTGACCAAATTATATCCTCAGGAACGTCCGGGAAAAAAAATCGGATGAGGAAGGCTTGGCAATTCTTGAGGGGCCCGGTAGACAAGACCAACTGAAGCCGCAAAATCCATGCGGTTCGCGAGATGGTCCAAGAATTCCGGAACAGAGTCTGGGAAGACAATATTAATAGCCTATGCATGCAGGACAGTTCCCTGTGGCACGTGACGAGGAAATTGATGTGGGTCTCCACATCAAGGCAACTTATTGTGGGTCGTAACGGGGTGGCCAACTCCGACCAGGAGGCACAATTTGTACCGACTGACAACCAATCAGACCCGGTGAACATTGCGCACGTGGCTCAAGTCATCAGTGCGGTCTCGTAAGACTCTTGGATGAACCTGAACCCTTGGAGGCAACGAAAATGTCACGAGCGTTAGCCGCTCTAAGACTAAACAAGGCCTCGGACGCGACGGTATCAATAACGCGGTCCTCAGAAAGCTGTCCTTGAAGGCAATTAGCTTCCGCGTGAAGTTATTCAACGCCAGCCTAGTCCTGAGTCACTTTACCGAGCTCTGGAAGCCCGCCAACGTCCTTTTATTTCATAAACTGGGTAAGGACACAGAACTAGCTTCATCTTACAGACCGATCAGCTTGCTAAACTGTTTGGGCAAGTTTTCCAATAGACTTCTACTGACGAGACTGACCCGACATGTTCGCGAGGAGGGCATCTTGATGGACGAGCAGTTCGGCTTTCGTGCAGGACACGCTACGTCCCACCAACTCATACAACTTGTGGAGCAGGTCACGAGAAACTTCAACATCAACAGGCTGACTGGTGCGGTATTTCTAGGCCAACCGTGTTTGGCATGAAGTTCTCCTTTCCAACTCCTCTACCTGAACCTACCCTTCTGCCTAGTTAAGTTTGTACAATCTTATCTATCCCACCGCACCTTCCTCACTACCTTTGGGAACGCAACTCCCAAATTCAAAATCATCTGGGTTAAAGTGCCACAGGGTTCCCTCTTGGGCCCGATGCTCTTTAATCTGTTATTGAACGACATTACAGAATCCCCAGACACCATGTAGGCACTGTATTCGGACGACACGGCTCTAGTAATGAAGTCGTGGTGAGGTCAGCTGGTGAAGAGGTGACTCTAGACGCAGCTGACGCAGTTGGAGGGTTGGCTGACTATCTGGAGGACAAGTACTAACGTGAAGAAGAGCACAGCAGTTCTTTTCACATGGAAAAGAAAGTTCTTCAGGCCGGCTCCACTACAGCTGTTTGGAGAGCAGATTAGATAGGCAAACAGTGCTAAGTACCTGGGACTTACACTGGACACCAAACTAACCTGGCGACTATACTCCACGGAGAGACTTAACAAGGCGAGGCAAAGGCTGGGAATCCTATAACCACTGCTTAACAGGAGTAGCACCTTGTCTACAAGGAACGGTCTGACTCTGTACAAACAGTTGCTCAGGCCGTTCCTCGACTATGCGTGTCCTGCTTGGGGCCACCTGTTGGACACGTATATGAGGAGGATGCAGGCGTTCCGGAGCATGTGTCTGAGGGTCATTGTGGACGCATCTTGGTATGTCCGGAATGAGGCCCTGAATCGCGACCTGGATATGTCTAGCATCAATGACCACTTCCGAAAGCTGGTGCAGTCCTTCTACGCCAGACTTCTCAGTGCCACCAATCCTCTTATCCAGGGGATTGGTAATTACGTCATCGACCCTGGAGGGTGTCATCGACGTCTCAAAGCCCTGCTCGGATAAGTGAGGTGTGACAAACAGTGGTTTGGGAGGCTCTCAACCAGACTCCCATATAGTAATGCCTTCGCACGTAACTCTAAAAACCCTTATTCAGTTTCCCAACATACTTTTTGTTTTCCCCCAATAATATTAATAATATGCTTTTATTTGTTTCAGAAACTTCTTTAAATTTAACAATCCATTTGTTTTAGAATCCGAAACTACACTGAGAGACCAATTGGTCGGTACGTGTTGGAATTTGCTCTCGTGCTCCCCTTAAGGGTGCATCAGAGCTTTCTAATATGCGACTGCGACTGTCAGAGTCAGACGGAGAGTGGCTACTAATCATGGGTGTACTATCTGCTTAAAAGAGTTATTAAATTGTCTTATGTTACGAAGGAGCAATATTGTTTTTACCCTCCCTCTCTCCCCACAATCCCCCTACTTCCCACCACGACTCATGTTGCCGGTACCAGTATCTTACCTTCCCACCGCAACTTACGTTGCCGGGACACTCTCGCTGACATTTCTCCTACCCCTACCCACCCGTTTTGAACACAGCGTCGCCGTCATCCCGACATCAACCAGTTACCCCTGAAGCTGCAAGTGAGGGATAACAACTTAATACTTGAAAGGTATATTACAATAGACGAGTTTTCGCGATTGAACGGGTGTTTTCGATCAAGTGGTTCTAACCAAGGTGGAGTGCGAAAACTATTTTGAGATGTTTTTCTTAAACAAAATGGTGGTTGAGATAAAGTAGTCTAACAGCTGGTAGGAGAGTGCATGCAATCCTACTACATGACTTGCAAATCGACGGAAAATACACTTTTTGATTTTATTCTTAATTAAATAGTTGCTTACTGCCTATTTTGACTGGTCCTAATATTTACAAAACACGCCAAGCTAAACATAATTATCTTTCCAAAAATAACCTAAGAAAACATGAAGTACGTACGCAATACTAAATAGGCCTATATCATATAATACTCTCTTTCTTTTATTCATAACTAATCTGTTTTTAAGAACCTACTTAATGTCATGTATTTATAGTTAGTAATTGCTGCCCATTTTAATTTACGAAAACTTAAAATCCATTGACTTCGAAGTTATACTAGTTTAATCTAAATTCAGAAGTAATGTTGTTTAGAAATTGGTGCACAAATTCTCTGCTCATTGGTCGTAACCATACTGTTTAGTCTGGTCAAGGAAAGCCAAACCAAGCTCTGGTATCATCTTGGATATAAACATTACGTTAACATCGATACCAGATCAACCGCGAAGTACCACCTAATGTGAACTCCGGTTGACGAATACGTAACCAAATAGTCGAATTAATTTTATGAGGGTTGTGATGCTATTTACACTAAAACATAGAGTGACCGTGGAATGGTTGACTTGATATAAAGGAAATTCTTATAATCGTACCCAATTTGGTCCAAATCGTTTGATAACTGCGGGTGTGAATTTTTAGGATGGACATTATAATTATCTACTTCTATACTAATAAAATTAAGCGCTTTCTGTCTATCATTGGCATTGCATGATACATATCATACTCAGGAATGACATTTAAAAATTAGTAGCCCCTGTGCACGAAAATGTAAATTTCAATAACAGAATTTGGAAACTTTAATTAGAATTTTATTTATTTAATTAAAAACCGAACAAATGAAGAAATATTGACGCCAGGAGAAAGCTTTACCTAGATTTCACACAATTTGTAATGTAGTTTGTTGGCCATGGAAGTTTGGCTGCCATGGAGAGTAAACTAGAAGAGTTTGGTATCTACACCAAACAAGCTCTTCTTCTCGTGTAGCCACTATAGTAAATATTAAAGGTTGAAATTTATTTCTAGTAATACTTTTCTTTAACTATAAACCATTCTACCCTTTAATTCTCTTATACCCTTTATACACGATTTTACAACTTTTTATAGTTGTATCCTTTATAACCTAAAATATTTCTCCGGGGAGAGGTTAAGACTGGTGATTAACGTAAAAAATGGTAAAAAGGGCAAAAAGGGCAAAAATAGTAACAATGTTAAAAAGTGAATTTAAACAAAAAGGCCAAAAAGGGCACAGTTGAGCATAAAAAGATAAAATGGACAAGAAGGGTAAAAGTAGCAAAAATTAAATAATTAAAAAATAAAAAGGGTATAAGGGTTGGAAGAGGTCAAATCAATTAAAAAAGGTTAAAAAGATTAAAAAGCCGTGAAAGGTATAAAAAAAGGTAAAAACTTTGATGATGTAGAAAGGTTAAAGTAAAGAGGGTAAATAGGACAAAAAGAGTAATACTTTAGGGTACAGAAGGTAAAAAGGTGTAAAAATGATAAAATGAATAAAAAGAATAAACGAGGTAAATTCAATAAAAAAAATCAAAATACTTTTGATGGGATTTAATTACAACCCTTTCTTTTATAAACTATTAATATTTATGTTGGGACAATCTTTTTTCTATTTTATTAGCACTAACAGGCAAGAGTTCAAAGTATTGTGAAGTTATAAATTAATCCTCAAAATAAATGATAGATTTTAGAACCTGTTCAATATATATTTATATATATTGACATTAACATTATATATTAGTCAGCCTATTTTCTCGTTTTGTATCACAATCTAAACCAATAAAGTATTAATATTTAAACATAATTTAAGATTTGGTTACTCTTCCCTGTGGTATATTTTATATACTAAAAATAACAAAACTACTTTATAGATTCCCCGTACAAGGGGTACACCGACTAGTAATATACAAACACTACTAAGAAAATAATTAAAATATCAGCATCATTATCAAAATTTGTGCAAAATACCAGGCATTATAAATATTAGATATTATATTTGTGATAAACTTTTTATATAACTTAATAAAGTGTGTTGAAAATGTGTTAGTTAGACTATGAAAAATATTGATCCGTAGTACGGAAACTAGGTCAACTCATTATGTTCCCATGTTATCTGTGACACACTTTCATAGAAGCTGATTACACCACTTGGCTAAGTTTAGAAACATCACACGTATCATTAGTTTTATGAGTATGAGGGAGTCATTACGTCTCCTGAATGAAAGAAGTCCCAGTGTTCAAGATAACGTACAATTTTAAATGTTTCAGATTGTAAGAGTTGAGATAGCTGTGGAGAAATCGTGGCAGATAGGTAGGGTTGGAAAGCACATCATAAAAATATGACGTTTTGCTCTTAATATTCATAAAAATAGCCGTGTACAATCATTTTTAAACGTCTCCTTAGCCATTCAGGCTAGGCGCGCATTTATTAATTACGCTAGTGTGATGAGAATGAGGAAGCTAAACATTATATTTAGTATACCCGTATTTGCGTGGAAGGAGAGCGGAAGATCAATTAGTAACACCATCCTTCTTATATCCAACAGGGATTAGAACCCCGGTCTCCTCATCGACGGCAGTCCAGTAGCTTATATTTTGAAAGTGACGCCTAATAAAGTAATAATACTTAGTACTACGTCTTACTACCCGTTCGGGTTATACGTTTAATAAAATAATACTATTAAGAACTTTTTTTATCACTACGTATTAATACTAGGTCAGGTTATACGAATATATGATAACTACACTATTGGGGTCGGGATGAGAAAGAAAGCATTCTATAGGTTGTATTCCTGAATTTGCGTGGAGGGAGAGTATGAAACCATTTAGGAAAAAGCACCACCAGTAGAACCTACCAGGATTTGAACCCAGATCCCCCCGCCATCAGCAGGCCAGACTATCATGACACCGTAGACAAGCTGTTGGCAACATATGGTATGTGGACCGCATCTGGACCCCCAACATTTTATATTGCCCTCAAAAGGTTTCAAACAATAAGTACTGTATTCATAAAAATATACCAATAACTAATTAGTAGTTAGTAGCCTATATAAGAAATATAAGGTTTTACTTCTTTGATCAGTATTTTTTATAATACAGCTTATACAGCCCACGATATCAAAAAGTTTGTCGACCCCTTCCTTAAAAAATTCGGACTTTTTCAACATTTGTATTTTGTCTAAAGTGGCAGTTATATTAATTTTAGTTATTTAATTATTAAATTTAATTAAATTAATAATACTCTATATCATAGATATTTACATTGCTAAAACTTGTATTATAAGTTTTAGATTATGTACAGTACACGCAATAATCAATAAATTAATATTCTATAGTTAAATAGTAAAATTTAAGATTTTGTTGTCCCATATTGCCCTCAGTTTGAGGATGATTGGGATAGTCAGTAATTATAATAATAAAATTCAAGTTACACCTCACCTTCACTCATTTGGGAAGAGGGAAGTAGACTTTAAAGGAAATGTACACAAATGTTCTAGCAATGTTTTACAATATCAATCAAAAATGGCAGCTGCAAAATTACAAGACGACATGATTACGTGAAAATAGATATAGTCACTTTTCTAACTGGCATATACGGCCTTGCCTATGAAAATTGGACTGTAGATGATCATGCCAAGTATTATCAACTTAAATTTTACTTAACGTAACGTTCACTTAAGAAACTAGTAGTGTGCTTAGGATTCACGTGACGTAACAACTCAAGACAATGAATTTGGACTGTTTGATAACAAATTGTTCACTTAAATGAAACCCACTAATTTAGTGCTGATTAGGATGCCATTTCTAGGCCTACTTGCTATACCTAACAAGAAACAACCATTTGTTGGAAAATTTGTTTTTTTAGCGTATGTCATTATTACTGACCGGTGGAACAGAACGTTGCCCTATGGAGGTTGTCTGCTACGGATGTGAAAAAAGTATCAATACTTTACTAATATTGATATTTCCCTTTCGATACTAGTATTTTAATTCGATACTTTTACTGATATTAGTACTCACACTATGGTATAGGATCGGTATCAAAAGAAACAACTTTTTCGCTATCTTCAATTATGCTGGGATAAAATGTTTACTAAGGTGGACTGTGGAGGAAGATCAAATGACACTATTTCTCAATTTTCACTTATTTTCTGAATGATAAGCAAGAAGCAGCTCTAGCATTCAATCTCTTTTAGCTCCTCATAATTGCTAGCTGTTATTTCATCTTTATTTATCACTACAGCTTGATGCCTGACCAGGTGACGGGCGCGAGTAGTGACCAGTCTACTACACCCTTATCAATGAGCACGGTCATCACAAACTAAACAAAATAAGCTTTTGTAGAGCTCAATGAACTCAGTCAACTTAAGGGTGTGCCAAGCAAATGAAGCAGAAACGTTTATGTGCATTGTTTAACTCTTTGCAGCACATAAAAATGAGATTTCTGTGACCCCATGTTGCACAGAAAAGAAAAAAAAATCCAAACAAGTTAAAATATACTTTTTTCTTTATAAGGAACTCTAATGATTATAAATTGAGTAAAAATTGTATTATTTTCTTCTTCTTCTTCCTGTAATCAGGTGATGCATCTTTTGCACNTTAAGCAGATGAAGCAGGGCCGGATGTCCATTCTTCTATCGTTTGTCAATAATTAATCATCTATTTTGATAGAGTATATAAATGACGAATGTTATTTAAAAAATAGAACCTCCTAAAAGGGAGTCATGGAAGTTTTTTTTAAGAAGTTGTATAGCAAAAAATCATCTTTTAAAATTTGTTTTAAAGTATTAAAAATTATTTTAATCTCCAGGATTTAAATAAATATGAAAATACATATGATGCAATAGTTGAAATTGTTATTATCAGATAAAAAACTATTTTTCAGATTAAAATTTCGATACCGATACTTATCGTTATCGATATTTTTCTTTCGATACTAGCATGGTATCGATACTTTTCTTCCGGTACGTTTAATGAATACAGTATTGATAGTCCTACCACATCCCTATTGTATAAACGTCACACTCGCAATCAGATGATATTGAATATAGAGGTGTGAGACAATGGGATTCTTTTCTCTAACTTAACAATAATTGGTGATCGTTGGGATATCTGTTTCTAAGAGATAAATAACCAAGGTAACAGCCGGGAATTGAACCCGAGGCTGCTACGTTTGTAGCCATGTGCACTGACCACTACGCCATGGGGCCGGATGTAAAATATAGTTCCAACATCTGCGTATAGGGAGTGTCATGTGGTCATCAGAACGAGTCCTTCGGTCCTTAATCTTAATAGAAGCTTACTGGATATACAAAATAAAGTGTAACGAAAATCTTAAGACGTTAGTTGGTGAGAGGCGGCCAAACTATACCGAAGAAGTCTTCTACACACAAAAAACAAACAATAAGGTACAAAATAACCGTGTTGACGTTGCTCTCAACATGATTGGTAGCTATATCATACAGCTGTATCACGTGGTACCCTTCACTTGACGTTCATGTAAACGTGAGAGCTCTCCCTTGGATGGCCCTTAAGTTAAGTGCGTGTTAATTATCGACACCTGATGGCTTTCATTTTAAAAACCTAGGATAGCCTTTATGTTACGTTACATTACGTTAAGGGAGAATCAAGGGAATGCTGATCCTGGCAATAGTCCACTTGCCCGTCGGTATGGGTTTGTAGAGTGTTATTCTAGTATGTAAGTCTTGTTGTGATATGGCCATGTGTTCAGAATGTCCAGATTTTCTCATCTGCACCACTCGCCTGACAAATCCGATGTTTTGCACCGAGTGCACGGTTAATGTCTCACTTCCGTTATTATTAGAACACATAAATCTCGGGCGGGCAGGTCTTGGGGTCCACTGGTGTTTGTCAAGCGACGGGTTATTATTTGTAAGTTGTCCTTGTCCGCACGAAGTGCTCAAGGTCCTGGATTCGGGACCCGGATGGCTTAGAGCAGACATGCCAAACTTTTGGCCCGATCCATGATTATGTGCAGTCCACGAACCTTACTATGAACCAACAGACAATGTGGTAGAGTTTTTATTTAAGACCTTGGGGTTTGAAGCCTAACATAATATTGCGTGTTAACTTTAGCAGGATTTATGAGTTTCAGTGGAGGTCACTCTGGAGCGTCACTTGGTCTCCCTTTCTAAAATAAGATACAATACATATGTATTGTTTTAGTATTAAGGATCATTCAAAACTAGCAGTAGAGAACAGGACAAATTGTAAAAGATCTCCCCTAATTGAGTTGCTATTTTGTAAGTGACAGAGAAAGTGACCTTGGCTGATTTCTTTCTGAGGAGTGAAATCATCCAAAGGGACGAGGTGAGGGTTGCAAGAAGTCATCGCTGCAGCCATTGTAAAAACACTCGCGATAACACCAGCCAACAGAGGGGACGTGTGTTACACTCGCGATAACACCAGCCAACAGAGGGGACGTGTGTTACACTCGCGACAACACCAGCCAACAGAGGGGACGTGTGTTACACTCGCGACAACACCAGCCAACAGAGGGGACGTGTGTTACACTCGCGACAACACCAGCCAACAGAGGGGACGTGTGTTACACTCGCGACAACACCAGCCAACAGAGGGGACGTGTGTTACACTCGCGATAACACCAGCCAACAGAGGGGACGTGTGTTCAACACTCACATAGTCAAAAGAGTTGGAGATGAACTAGTCACTTCAATTAAATTATTAATTATTTAGTAGGTGCATTATTTAGTAGTCTGAGGAAAGTGTGCAATAAATTAATCCTAAATATTAAGTTGTGATCTTTAATTCAAGTTATCTTACATTTAAATCACACTCAGTCTAGTCGTTGTCAGGGAACGTGAAACTATCTGGTGCCCGAAAACATTATATTTTAACAACTATACCATGAAACCCCTCACCGCACTACTGGCAATGCTATATTAGGGGCTAGCCCCGATATAATATATCTGACGCACGTAAATTTAGGGCGGTCAGGGTCCAAACTAAAATACTCCGAGACGGATATGACCATGAGGCGTTAGATGGTTTTGAATTTAAAATGCTAGCCTCAGGGTTCAATGTTAGTGGGTTCAAACCCAGCCCGGGTCAACTGTTTTTTCTTGAGCGATAAACATCCATATCCCAGCTTCGGTCGGAGGGGAAGTAAAGACGTCGGTCCCGTGCCGATTGTGGTATAAAATTATCCTAGGAGTTATGTGAACATACCTTTACCGGCAAAATTGATACGCTCTCTCATAGAAATACTCGTGTGATGATCTGATCAGTCAGTTCAGAAAGTCCACGTTAAATACCCAAGATAATTAAATTAATTGATTATTCTTTTTTATGGAAGATTATTATTATATATTGTCACATTTAAATGTCTGTAATTCAAACAAAACAACTGTTGGGGAAAGATGGATGAATCTTATTGATTTATATCTTAAATTTCTTTTTGTAATTCAAAGGTATTAGGTAAGCTTATTTTTACTTGTTTTAACATGCCGCCTCACCCTTTTAGAGTTTTAAATTCTACACACAGTCCTTAAGATCAAAATAATTTGGCACTTCTTTTTTGGAGAAGTAGTGTAGCAGGAGGTGTTGGAGGGGAGATAAGGGGGTGACTAGAACATACGCCACTCTATTTTCTTATAGCTATAGAGAAAGTATTGTAAACGTTAATTTTTTTACATCGAGATTATAATAGATCTTGACAAATATATTTGCCCCCGAACTAAAAAAAAATTGGGTTTTCAATTAGCTGTTGTCCCTCTTGTCTGTATGGACTTGTGGATACGACAAAAACAATTTGTTCGATTTCATTCAAATTTGATATTTAAATGTTCTGTGATTATACCTCAAGGCGAGATCATGATTTTAATTCCAGTTCCAAGATTAAGGGTATTTTATAAATTAGGACCTGCTTATTTTCGAAGATTCAAACATTTTAGAAAAATACTAGAACGATTTGGTTTAATATATTTACATATAATATTATATATATCTATATATAGAGATTGCTTTTTTTTAAATTTGGATTTTGAAGAAAATAAATCACCTAAGGATAACTTTTTAAAGACTGATTTCCGAAAATTTGAAATGGTTTGAAAATGTTTCAAATGAGTTTTTTTTTAAATGAGTGTCTGAGGAGTGTTTTATATGATAGATCACACTTAATCCTCAATTTTGGGAGAAACACGTCTTTAAGGGTAGTTTACTTAAAGATCATGTTTGAAAAAAAAATCAAACTTTATTAGATTAGGAAGATGTAACATTTTGTAGTACCATCTATTTCATACCTGCATGGTTTACCGGAAAAATCGAGGAGGATTCGCTCGGCAAGAACATATTATTTTAGTACAAATTATAATAAGCTAACTAGTCGCTGTTAAAGGCCTACTTGTTGTATAATCCTGCAGACCATTTCCTACTAACTTTTACTTTTCGATTATGTCCTTCGATTAGAGCGTTAAAGTGAGTTATAACATGGCTAGCTACACTTTGAGTCACTCCTAACTTGCCTATTGATGTGAAGAACTATTTACCGTAACTGGGGTTAGAACTAATGTCTTCCAAAGTGGGTTTGTCCCAAAGACTCAGTGCTCTCGACCATTAGTTTTTTTTAATTTAGCACCATCTTTTACTACCCGTTCGGATTATACGCTTATGTACTAATTATGCTAATGGTTTTAAGGGTGAATAATGTTATATTTAGATGAAGTGTACCCGCATTAGTATTGAAAAAGAGTGGAAAAACCTTTTGAAAACCGCCCTCAGTACACCCAACCGAGATTTGAACCTCAATCTCCCCGTCATCGACAGTCTAGTCTACTGTGAGAGTGACGCTCTAGACCACGAGGCCACCAAAGTGGGTACCAACACTATTTAAGTTGGTTTGATTTAAAACACGAAGAAAACTATCTTATTTAATTTGTTTAACGGCGTGTTCTTCTTCTACCAGAAATTACCACACCTTGCAACAAGGTCAATTTCCATCACCACACATAAGTGCTATTAATGAACTAATGTATGTGGTCAAGAGAGCTGAGATGGATATCTTGGAGTAAATGCACCCGCTTTATCGTGATAAGATGATGGGAAAACCAGCCTCAGTTCAGCAGGTCAATAAACAGATAGGCCCTAACTAACGCAAAAACATAGCTTTTTGTTTTTGTATACATTTTTTAAGCCCCATTTGAGAAAATGCGTGTTAAGGTGTCAACATAATCTGATTTAGCTTAGTCCTATTTGATACAAGTAGAGTGGGGGAGGGGGGAAGAGGGTTCAAATCCTGTCTGGATGCACTGAATGTATTGTTTCTTAAATAAGTGTTCACTATCCGTCTTGCAGGTACATTTACAATACTTTCTGTCCTCATTAAACCTCTTTAGTACAGATATCCCTGACGAGTAAATGGACATGATAAAAACAAATCGATGCATTTGATCTAGTAGACTCTAACCCGACATCTTAATTCAGTCGGTAGCGTGCCTGCCTACTGAGTTAAAGGTCCAGGGCTCGATTCCTAGCATGGCCGAAAAATGTAAGCATTGATGAAATGTGGTTACTCCCTTTCGTAGCTATAAATTAACGGTTGGGGTGCTTGATGTTGTGTTTGTTCTGATTAAATTTAGTTTAACAGTCGTGCACAGACGTATTCAATTAATTCATAAATTGTACACTTAATACCACAAATAAAAAAAAATAAACAGTAGTAGCTAATCCGAATATCCCAGCCTGGGGTACTTTCACTCAAGTTCCTTAAATTTTACTATTTTTTTTATAAAATCTTTCCTCTTAGGTTTAATAGTTTAAGCCAATGTTAGCTAATACATGCTCGTGATCTTATGAAACCATAAGTTATTTTACCAAAGTTGTATATAAAGTTTGTTTCATTTAAGCTATACATGTAAGAAAAGTTTGTGTCATTGAATTTTCAGCACACCGTTTATTTACCTCAATATCAACCAACGTGAGTTTGTCAACGACATATTTGTCCTTCCCCCGCGTCCTTGGGCCGTGAACCGTGAACATT
Source organism: Timema californicum (assembly GCA_902141385.1). Taxonomy (NCBI): domain Eukaryota; kingdom Metazoa; phylum Arthropoda; class Insecta; order Phasmatodea; family Timematidae; genus Timema; species Timema californicum. Next base: position 70,106 of record CABFOW010002368.1, read on the forward strand.
TATTGAATAATGCATAGGAACGTACGAGAAATGCAAATTCTAAGAATTAATTAAATGTGAAAAAAATAACAAAGGTTAGTAAATAGGATTCTTTTTTACAAAATTAGCGGAGTTGGAGGGCTAAGGCGGGTTACATCCCAAGAAGCTCTGTTTTGAAACTTTAACCCGCTCATCCCTTCGAATCATTGACACCTGAATGGTCTGTTGCTTTGTCATATTTTTTCACCATCGCGTCCTACTACCCGCACATTTGATCACGCTAATGAGGTAGGAGTGGTAATGGTAGAGTTAAGGGTAAATGTAAGGTAAGGAACCATTCATAAAAAAAACACCTCTAGTGCACCCGGCTGAAATTAAAACCATGAACTCTCCATCTCAGATAAATTAGACCATGTAAGCTTGACGTTTAGTCCACGGGCTCGCCGATTACGCCTATATTCCTCATTGTAGCAGTTCGTCAACAAGAGGTTTCCTCTCCTAGGCTACTTGCTTACACGTCCCCTCTACCGTTTGTACATACACACAACGCTAACGCTTCCATAGTTCCTTGAACAGTTTTGATTATAATTTTTTAGATCAGATTCAATTTTAACTAGACATTATTGTTCCAAGAAATAATATAGCCCAAAACTTATTTTTACAATTCTAATGAATGAGTCAAATTGTCTCAGCTGTAAAAAGACCCACACAACTGTATCCAGTTTAGTCAAGAGGTATCGAATCCCTGCCTCCCATATCGGGGTCAGATGGTCTAGCCAATAGTCTAGCACTGCCAGTAGTGTGGTGAAGGGTTTCATGGTAGAGTTTTAAAAATATAAAATAACTTCTTTAAGTCAATATTGACAACGTATAGAGATATTTTAATTAATAATTTGTTAACATTGTAAATGTTTAAAAAAATATATCAGCAAATGATTAAAGTTGGTTTGTTACTGACATACAGTTCAATTTTCATATGAGAAATTTAATTTGCCAACTAGAAAATTTGTTAAATCTACTTTAACATGTTCATACATCAATTCATGTGATCTACCGTTTTCTCTTTTGATATATATTATAAATACCTGTAGAATTATACTTACGACTAGCACAAGTACCCGGCTTCACCCAGGGTAACAACACAATGCATTGTGTGACTATCCCAAGAAACACTATTCTTAACATCAAACAGGAACAAATACTTCATTTTATTTATTTCTACCCAGTTTTTAATAAAGTAAAAAATCTAGTATACAAATTTAAAATTCCTGCTTCAGGGTGCTCTTGTTTATGCACAGGGGCTAGCTACTTCATACCTCTGCCTTAGGTAGATATCTCGCCATTATCATGAAAGAAAGAAGGATAGACTTTGTTCTCTTAATTTATAATATATTTAGTAAAATCTTATCATTGATGACTAAAAAAAAGTTTATTTTTTCTAAGAGTTTCGTCTTACCAAAGTCCTAACATACTATACTATGGCATTGTCCCTATAGTTTGTACATTGAAGAGTAATCATAAAGTTTGGAAGCAGTTACCAAATTTATATCGTGGATTTTATCATTGAAGTTTTATTATAGAACAAAAACACAACTAGTTGACGTATTTCTAAAATAAGTTTAATTCATTGTATTATATTATGCACCCGAGTGTCTTAAAGCGCTACATTTGCTCGTTCCTTGGTTGCAGTGGACAGGAATGTCTGGGTTTAAAACCCACCAGATTGTATCAAGTTACTTTTTTCTCTCACTCATTAGTTTCCTTGCAATTTTCTTTTCCTACTTTCCTTAACTTCACCCTTTAGTTTAAGTATTTAGTATACCTTGTAGATAGATAGACCTAAACCTTTTCCCACTATGGTATTTTTGATTAAAATGATGTTTTGAAAATCTTAAAAACCACAAAAACAATCTCTAGCTATCTTAAAATGTTTTTTTTTGTATCCCTGTTAAAAATGATTTGCTTGAGGAAGATTCACGTGTGTCGTGCATCCCCCCTCCCCATTTCTCTCTAGCCATTAATTTTATTTAACTTAGAGAATTAACACCATTATAATATTATTCGTGCTATTAATCTCTTCTAAATAACTTTTATTTTATGATTTAAAGTGAAAAAAAAAGGTTATAAAGTTATATATATATATATAGTTTTAACCATATATTTCTGTCAAAGAACTGTAAAATGACGCATAAAATGTAGTCAACAACGAGATAATTTCTTGATTATTTGTAATTTGTAAGACTTAAAATATTTCGTTTTTCCTCCCAAACATTTTGATACATTGCACCTCCATTTTAGCAGGAGCCATATTTTAAATTAACAAACCACTTATTAAAAAACAAGGGATTTTTGTTTGTTTGCAACGTGTTTCTGCGCTGTGGTAGGGGGCCTTCTTACTTCCCATACGCTGTCAGGAAATCGAGAGTCCATTGCCCCCTTACAAAAGTACGGCACCAATTCCTTTCTTACCTATAGTGTGGTCTCTTATGTTGGTTTGGTTTTTTCGTGCAGATTTTATGTTAAAATTTATATTTAACCAGATTTTGAATGTATTTGATTTACTATTAACAAAAAAAATAGGTTGGCATTTTTATAATAATATAATATGGCTGCTAGCCTACAGTACAAAATGGCAACCAAACCCCCTATTTGGGTACTCTACAACATTTAAATTTACCTTTAAACTTCATATTGTGTGTTTTGCTCTTCTTTGTTTTCCTTTTTCTTATACTTCAATTGTTTTTACCTTATTAGATTAAAAAAAATGCATTTTTACAGTATTTTACAGAATTGTTTATTTCAACCTATGCATCATATGTCAAAGTGGGAATGAGCCTGTGAACTATAAAAACTATGTATCTAAGCCAAATACGAGTCTGTTGAAAGGTTACTTGGATCTACAGAAACTTTACAAACTTATGGTGCCAGTGATATGCTTAAATTTCAAAATTGAGTCTACAGTTTTTGGGTTTCCCCTGTTGCCTCTACCTCCCCCACTTGCCAATAGAGTCATCGACAAGTAGAGGAAGTTATGGCTGATTTGTTATGCGAGTTACAGGTTGTTTTCACAGACCCTTATCCTCGTTGCATGAGCTTAGCATTACATGAACTTGGTACCTTTGATTTAATAGTACAAAATACACGTTTTGGGTTGTTTGTAGCCCGACTCAGGATGTCCACCTTGACAGAAGCGTCAGGCTACGTCACCTGCGAAAGGGCTGTATTGTTTTGCGAGTTACAGGCAGCATACGCTAGTCCTTATCCTCATGGAATGATAGTGAGAAGTGGATTATTTAATTTGATGAGTGATGGAATGATTATGAGGTTGTGAATGTTACCGTGTTACCTTTTACCGTCACCGTTTTACCTTGTTACCTTACCATTTTTTTTATCATGTTACCTCTTTACTCTAGCCTTGGAGGTTTATATGGTCTTTCTTCCTGCGGGCCGTAATTACCTAGTGTTCATATGATGGGGTTTTCATGGTTTATTACTTGTTCATAAAACCTGTTTCTTTTTTCATGGAAGAATTCGGCGAGTGTCTTGCTTTTTATCACTGTGTGTAGATGCTCGATTCTTGTCCGTATATCAACACCAATTATAGTACTGAGTATTCTATTTTGGGTTTTTTGGAGTTGGCTCAGATGGGTCTTGGCTGCATAGCCCCATACTACGCAGCCGTAAAGTATTATCGGTTGTATCACGCATTTGTAGATCGTCAGTTTGGTTTGTTGACTTAGTTGATTACCTTTAAGAAGCGGGTAAAGTTGAATGAAAACCGCCATTTCCTTCCTGTTGGTTTCAGCGGTGTGTTTTGCCCATGTTAACTTCTTGTCTATATGTATCTCTAAGTATTTTGTGTCAATCTTGAATGGTATTTCTTCTTGGTATATCGTAAAGTTTTCCGGTGGTATCTGTCTTCTTCTGGATACGACTAGTGCTGTTGATTTGGTTGCATTTACTTTGATTCTCCACTTGGAGAACCAGGATTCAAAAGTATTTAAGTAACGTTGAATTGCTAAAGAGGCGTAGTAGATGTTCCTTTCCCTGGTGTATATCAAAGTATCGTCGGCCAAAAGTCTTATAGTCATTCTCGGTTTAGTCGGGACGTCTGACACGTAGATGTTATACAAGAAGGGAGCCAGCACCGACCCTTGCGGTACTCCCGCCTCTGCTTGTACTCTTTCCAATAGGGTGCCTTCGACAGATACTTGAAACTGTATATTATTAAGGTAGTTGTAAATCAGATGTATATCACCACGTGGGAAGTTATAGTTTATCATTTTTTGGATAAGGCGGAGATGACATACCATATCGAACGCTTTCTACACGTCAAGAAATATGGCTATTAGATATTCGCAGTTGTTGAAAGAGTCAGTGGCGTCTTCAGTGAAGTTCAGTAATGGGTGGACGGTTGAATGGTGTTTTTTGAAGCCAAATTGAAGGTCTGGAATTATCTTGTGTTCTTGTGTGTGTCTTCTTAGTCTTGTTAGTATCAGTATTTCAAATAGTTTACCTGTCATGTTTAATAGACTTATAGGGCAGGGCGCCTATTTGAGGGAAGAGGGCGTTTTTACGGGTTTTGGAGTGGTGGAGAGCCTCTTTCCAGATATTAGGAAAATATGCATTTTTAAGGGCGGCGTTGAAAATCGGTGTAAGGTGGTCTATTGCTGTTTCGGGTATGTTTCTTATCATTTTGTTTTTTACTTCATCTAGTCCTGTGGCCTTGTTCTGTTTTAGCTGTTTGATAGTGGCTTGGAGCTCTTGTTTTGTGACGGGGGATGGGTGTAACTGTTATGGGTCTTTGTATGAAGTTATTGACTGATCTTGTGACTTCTCTGTTGAAATTTTCGTCTTGTATGGGATTAGGCTTAAGTTGATCTTCTAGAGTTAGTGCTATTGCTTTTGCTTTGTCCCCGCTGTTGTAAGCCATTCCCAGTTGCACGTGGATGGCTGGCGTGTTGGAGCTTTTTGAAGTCTCTTTAAGTACTTTGGTTAGGGTCCAGGTTTTCTGCAGGTTGGTGGCTGTGTCAGTAACAAATGCATTAAAGTTGTTTTTCTTGATTTGGATGACTGTTCTTTTTACTATTGCCTTGAGCCTGTTGTATCTAATGCGCTCGTTAGGAGTTCTCAGTCTCTGCCAGTCCCTACGAGCTTCCCTCTTAAGGACTAGCAAATAGCTTAATTCAGGGTGGTCGATTTTGAATTAATGTTGTTTTTGTGATGTCTTAGTGTTGAGCTTGTAGGATTCTTGGAGGGTTGTTGTAAATAAGTATATGGCTGCGTCGATGTCTTGCTCAGTATGTATGTCTATGTTCCTTGGTAGGGATCCTTGTAGGTCAAATTTGTATTTATTCCAGTTGGTCGTGCTTATTTTTGGTTTGTGCCAGTTGTTTTGATGTTCAAGGTTGACTTCCCATTCGCATAGTAGTGGGCTATGGTCTGAGTCAAGCTCTTGAAGTATTGTTATCGAGTCTGGTGTTATTTTTAGGTTGGTTAGAATTATGTCTATTATGTCCGGTCTATGGAGATAGTTTCCGGGATGGTAGGTGGGTGTATCTGGTGCTAGTATGTTGTTGTCTGTTTCGTTCGAGTGCTCCTCCAGTATACGTCCGTTGGTGTTTGTCATTCGACTATTTCATAATGTATTTTTACTGTTTAAGTCGCCGCCTATGAAGAAGTTGTCGGCTGACGTGACATTATCTAGGTCTTGTTTTAGTAGCCTCTTTGAGGGTGGTTTGTAAGCGGCCACGAAGTTGATATGGCCGGATTTGGTGTTTATTGTAACCGTTGTGGCCTCGAGGTTTTGTGAGTCATAGTTGTCTGCCCTGTAGTGTGTTAAGTGGTGTTTTGTAAGGACAACTGTACCCCCTCCCCTTCCATGTTGTCTGTCCGTCCAGCATATACTGTATCCTGCAATGTTCAGTCGTTTGTTAGCTTGTAGGTGAGTTTCACAGATGAGGGCCGGGTCAATACCATAGGTGCTTAGTAGCTGTTCAAGTTCGTGTTTTGGGTTCAGAATTCCATTGGCATTCCAGATTAGGATCCTTAGATGATTTTTTTTCTTTCAAGGTATTTTTATTCATTATCTACAATGAGGATAAAGTCCGTGGCTGCTTCTAGTAGTATAATTAGTTTGGATGTTTTGTCTTCAGCCTGTTTAATTTTTGTGAGATATGGTCTGAGAGGTTTTATAAGTCCACAGATGTTGATCTCTTTTAGTATGTTTATTATCTCCTTTAAGTCAAACGGGGTGGTTTTATCGTGTTCCTTTGTTTGATGTACAGTGTCACTTCTATTGATTAAGGCATCCCTGTAGCTGCGTGGTGTCATGTTAAAACGGGTAGGTGCCACTGGTTTATTGTGTAGAATAGGAATGTCCTTGTCGTTTGTAGACAGCTTTTATGAATGAGTGAAGAGTTTTTGTTTTCTCTGTTCTATTTTTTTCGACTAGTTTTTGGTACTCTGGACACGTAGAATAATTTTCCATGTGTTTTCCTCCGCAATTAACACAGCTTGCTCGAGTAGTTGTGTCTTTCTTTGGGCATTCGGCGGTCAAGTGGGGTATCAAGAAGCACTTGACACACCGAGGCTTGTTTGAACAGTTATTTTGTGAGTGACCAAATTTTTGGCATCTATGACATTGGAGAATATAATTCTGAGATTGTATGTAGTGCTCTATTTTCACTTGGGTGTTGTTAATGTTTGACTCTTGGAACAGCTGGACATTCTTATCAGTTCTGGTCAGGGTACATAAAACTCGGTAGAAGTTTGACCTGGTCGTGTGGACGGTTTTCGTATTGTGTGTGCGATGTAAACTGCCACACGTCTGTTGGTGAGTACCCCAATAGTTGAAGTTCTTCTCTAATTTCTTCTGTTAACATATTTGGAGGAATACCTTTTATTACTACTTTGAGGGATTTGTCCCTCGGCAAGGTGTACGTGTGATATTCCTGGAGAGTCTTTTTTAGTATGGTTTGCAAAGCTTTGAAGTCCTCTAGGGTGTTGGTGTGAATTTTTAGGCCGTCTTTGATGTATAAAATTTTAAATGTCCCTACCATGGTTGCTTTCATTGTTTTAACAATGTTCGAGTAGTTTGCCGTCCCTGAAATTACTATTGGGGGTAATTTCGGTTTCAATTCTTGGATATCTGCGGTGTTTGCCTGGGAGTTAGTGTTCAGTAAGTCCAGTGTTTCCATATTGTCCTCGTTGTCTGATAAAGTCTGGAATTTGTTGGTCACCCTGATTGCCTTTGGTGGCTTGTCTTCCTTGTTCTTAAATAGAAGTTTTCTTTTAAGTATCGTTGATGCAACAAACTCATTGTCAGATCCCATCTCTTCGTCTGTTAGGTCTGCCTCCACGTCAATATCTCTAGAAGAATCTTGAGTTATTTGTCTTTTTTGGTGAGCCCTTGTATTGTCAGGGCTTTTGTCCATTTTTCTTCTGTTGTTGGCCCTGATAAGGGCCGACAACACTTTACGGAATTATTACTAAACGCCTCTTTTAGTCTGTCAATTTGGTCTCAGAAGTATATGTAATCAAAGTTTGGTCTATAACTGTAGAATGCTTACCGTCTCTGCGGTTGTGCCCACTGGAATCTGATGTGTAAGATCAGCACTGGCTTCGGAAGCCCGAGCTCCTCGGCAGCAATGCCCGGTCGGACGACCCTTGCTTCGCAGTAGATTTCACGAGATTTAAGAGCGAAAATATCACAAATACGTTGGATCTCGATGTGATCTCCTCGATGACTCTCGACTGTCAATGTCGATGTCGATCGAGTCTACAGTTTCTCTGTCGATGAACTTATAAATAAAAATGTGTCATATAATTGTTTTAAATGCTACAGTAATGCTACTAATATTACAAACAATGAAAGAGATAAATTGCACTTTGAAAATGGAGTGTCTTCTGGAAATGTGATTGATGTACGACTTTGTTAAAAGGGCTGCCTTTCTGTACCTTAATCTTATACTTCAGGGTCACAGTACACACTAAGAGAACCAAATTTCGAAAAGAATAAATTAGTCTTGTGTTAAGAAGATTGTGGAGAAGACTTACATGATGCTTGCTCTACGAATATAGGCTTACAGCTAATATTAATCGGAAAGTAGATTAAGAATTATGTGCTTCGTGAGACTCAGTGCCCTAGTTAGTATCAATGACCCTCTAGCTGCCAGAGTTTTTGACATGAAATATAATCTCACATGTTTAATATAATAAAAGAAACTCTGATTAAACAAAACAGGATGGAGAAAAAATTGTCAGCTATGGTCAAATCAAATCAGAACTGGAACTTCTAGATACATTGCGCCAATCACTCAAACATAATATTATGGTGGACATGAATGATGTACAAAACACCTGCATAAACCTTTTGCTAGAAAATGGCTGCTTCATACCTGAAACTCCTAAATTCAAGCAGTACCTGAAAAGTTTAATTCTGTAAAAGATTGAAGACGTTTATTTTATCAAGCCCTTGGATATAACTAAACCGAAGGAATTAATTTCTACAGAGTTCAAAGAAGGAGTGATATCAAAAGTTATAGAATCAACTGATGTTAAAATTTACTTTGAAATTCTAATGACACCCGCCAAAATTTTGAGAAGAGATATTCAGCAGTCAGAAGAATGGAGGTTCACCGGATCATGTACCTACTACACTTCACCTCCTTTGGCTTATGCATTTTGTAAGCATATAATTCAAGGAATTAGGGTAATTCAAATTGATAGAATAATGTCATATATAAATTACAATGCCAACATATTAGCTCAACACTTTGTCCAGGCCTATAAAATTGATATACAAGAAGTATTTTACAAACCCAAGCAAGAGAAAAGTAATTTTTGAAACCACTTTGAAACTCCTTTATCATTTGGATTGGCCCTGAACCTGCACAAAATACACGATCTTAAAAAGTGATTTCGAAACATGCTGGTCTGAGAATGAAAATTACATACTCAAAAGTTATCGGTATAGAAGCTAGTATTGAAGAGGCTTTTAATCAATAAACAATATGTATAGTATGCATTAGATAAAGTTGATTCCTTGGAGGTGACAACTAGTGGTAAGGACACCCAAAGGACGATCCCAGTAGTTCTGAAAATACATTAAAAGTAATTCGAAATTTACCATCCAAAAGGATGGAAAATGAAATGGTATTAGACATACTATCTTGTGAGTGACCGTCACTCAAGAAAGGCTATGTCCGATTTGAGCTAAACAAAAATATAAATATATTAGATTCCAGTATGAAAACAGATCTAGTATGGCTTATCAATTATTTGCAATTTCGTGGCAATAAGGATAATTCAAAATAAAAATGTTCAGGGACATGGGGTGCTCTTAACTCTCTGTTGACACCTTCATCACATTTAACAAATGAGGCATTAGTTCCTTCCATCATTAGAGTCCCACCAGCTAGCTATGACGATTTATACACGGGACTGATGAAAACCCGAGCAATAACAACCAATATATTAGGTCCTGAAAAGATAACCTGCTTAATTCTTGACTTAAGTTGTACGATTTGACAATGAAACTTTGGATTTCAAGAGAGGATACAAGAGATCAGATTTATTTCATCCTGGGGAACTTAATGTAACATTTTGGGCACTATGTGCATTGAGGAAATATATTGAAGGGAGTGGAATAGATCAAGTGTAGGTAGAGGCTGGTATCTATTCACCTAAAACTGTTACCAAAATTCTCAACAAAAGACATCTGTACAGATAAATTGAGGCTTAAATTGTTACCTTGCTGGCACTGAACCAGTTATACTTTAATAACTTTCTAGTGAATGAACCACAATATATAAATATGACCTTGAGGATTTGTCGTTGTCATTGAAACAATACTACTTGGAAGATATCAATTCCCCGATAGTTCAAAGGAAACGCCTTAAGGCAGCTACCTTAAGAAGCCTTAGACAAATTAGAAACCCTGGATATTTTCACGAAATATAAGAATTTTAAAAGAAGTTTCAATAAAGTACAACAGTTTGTTATATCTTAAATTAATATCTTTGAAAAAAATATTACAGTTCATTCGAGCAACGAGGACAAGGAATTTTTCACGACATATGAGATATATTTAATCGATAGTCAAATACTTTTTTGCTCATGACCACATTAACTATGCTGCGCTACTTCCTTTATATATTTCTACAGTTCAAGATTCTGACGCTATTATAAATTCGATTTAAAATATTTTAAGGTATAAAATATTACTTTAATTCAACTCCTAAACACCATTTTGCATTGTAAGCTAGACGCCATATTGGATTATTATAAAATTGCCAAACTATTGTTTCTGTTGTCTTAAGGTATGTTAATTCATAATCAGATGAAAGTTTGCTTTTAACAAACAATCTGCACGAAAAAAAATGGCATACCACACTACTAGTTATATCCAGTTTAACTCATTACACCCTATCTCTATCTTGAGCTAGTTCTTTCCAGTCTAACTCATTATATCCTATCTCTATCGTGAGCTAGTTCTATCCCGTCCAACTCATTACACCCTATCTCTATCTCGAGCTAGTTCTATCCAGTCTAACTCATTACACCCTATTTCTATCTTGAGCTAGTTTTATTCACTCCCCTTCGTTACAGCCTATCCCTATATTGAGCTAGTTATATCCAGTCTAACTCATTACACCCTATACCTATCTTGAGTTAGTTTTATCCAGTCTAACTCATTACACCCTATTTCTATCTCGAGCTAGTTCGATCCCGTCCACCTCATTACACTCTGTCCCTATCTTGAGATAGTTTTATCCAGTCTAACTCATTACACCCTATCTCTATCTTGAGCTAATTCTATCCAGTCTACCTATTTACTCCCTACCTTTTCCAGGTGCGTGCTGATGTTATCTTCCCATCTACAATTGGGTCTCCCAGTTGTCTCTTCCCAATAAGTTTTCCATTCAATACTCTGAAGAAGGTTCTAGATTATACCACTAGCGCTGCATGTCCTGCCCACAGTAATTTACGAGACTTGATTGTCTTCTCAATATCTTAGGATGAGTTTAGGTTATGTAACTAATAATTATATAACCTCCTGCACTCCCCAGTAGCCTCATCCCTTTTTGGACCAAATATATTTCTAACCAGCTTGTTTTAGAATACCCTAAATTTGTTCTAGTCATGTAAAATAAGAAACCATGTTTTACACCTGTAGAGAACAACCAGTAAAATTATTGTTTTGTATATTCTGAGTTTTACAGTCCTTGACAGCAGGCGAGATGTCAACAACTTACTAATCGAATAATAGCATGCATCTCCTAACCATATTATTTTCTCAATTTTTTTTTATCTATTATCATCATTGCTAGTTAAAATTGTTCTTAAATATTTAAACTCATTAATCCTGTCAAATTAAATGTTGTTCATAATAATTTCTAATCGATCCCAATCAACGGTCTCTTTATGAGCATATTCTGACTCGGTCTTTTAATGGTTCACTTCTAAACCTTTTTTCCTTACTAACCTCCAATAAAATCTCTGCATTTATTACCACAACTTCCTTACTATTTCCCAACAAAGCTAAAGCATATGCTTAACCTTCTTGAATCTACAATTTTAAAAAAATTGTTAAAGACTGTTTATTTATATTTTTTCGCCGCGTATTTCTACCTAATCCAGGGTATACAAATTTTAATTGCATTATGGGTTATGAATTAGGACAGTATACTTTGTGTATTAAGGTAATCTGTTTAACACGTTGAGAAAACAACCCTAAGTACGCTCCACCGGACCTTGAACCCCAACCTCAAAATCACTGGTATATCAGATTAGATGGTCCTGACATTTAGTACGCGTGCCCCCGATGTGGGATCTTTAGCAAAAACACTGAAAAAGTACAATAGATATTGTATGAGTCTCACGTGGTCAGCCCTGTGAGAATCAACCTTAGTGAATAGTGGTGCGATCTTTTAATAGCGAAATAGGCCACGACCTTGACTGTCACTCAGAAGATGAAGTGGAAGAACGCAGTTTTAAAAGGAGATAATGGTCTGTAAGTGCATCGGCCCTTCTCTACGAGATTTAAGTTACTCCGCCGTTCTATTTTCTTTCGAACAATGTAGAGCTAAATTGAAAACTCCAAGGTCAAGTCTAAGATGAGGTAGGTCTATGGTGAGGGGATAATCTTGGGGCACCACACGATACATCGGCGTCAATAGCTTTAATTTGGAGATAGTAAGAACAATTAGCGTGTGAATTATGCTGTGCCAACTCTAACAAGAATGTTATGAAAATAGAATTAAGTGTCTGTAAGTTACATAAATAGACTACCCAAATCATTTATGCATTGCTCTCAAGGGCACAGTGAGCTGATTTTTATAGGGGGTCTGCTATAAAATGGTTATATACTTAAGCCAATGAAATTTTATTTTATTATGCATACGCCACAATTCAAACCCGATTCCAGGACAAACTATATCGGACTAGGCCGAATTGATGCATCCTAATAGCCTCAGGATGTATTAGTTTAGCCTTGCCTAAATTAGTTAATCCTGAAATTTTGGCCTAATTTATAGAGAAAACTAGTATGACCTGCAATTTTACTAGGCCAAACCAGGTTAAGGTTAGGTTATGATAAGCTAGGTTAGCTAACAAAATTTGCGCATGATGAAACATGCCCAAGGTCGATTGATGGTATGGGTTAGGAAGGTTGAAAACTAGTATTGCCTGACTACATCAGGCCAAATTTTCCTTCTCTGTGGTCTAGTCTGGATTAGATTTTCTGAGTAGACACGATTTTAAACTAGTCTTTCAGAGGTTTGATTTGAAGCCATCCGTTCAGAATACGGCTGATTTAAATTAAAGTGTTTCGGAAGAGACTTAATTTGCAAATCGACTTTCAAAAGTGGGTTGATTTGAAACTAGATTTTCAGAGGAACTTTACAATTAGCGTAATTTTGTATGGGGAGGAAGTTGGATGTTTGAAATCGTAGGGTGGTGAGGTGAGATGAGGTGAGGTAAAAGGTTTAATACGATTTAATGTAGAACAATCATCCTGCATTTGGCAGATACATTCTGTAGCTACATTCATCTCCTGATCCAACTACAATATGTAAGCAGTAATTATCCGCTAACAACTCACGTAAGCTGATAATAACGCAATAAGAGATTATTGTTTGATAAACTACCGGTAGTTAACACTTTGTTGATTACCGTAGCTGAATAAAAAATCTTATCGTTGCACTGAAAATATTGTTTAATTAAGCAGTCGATCCATTCTGGCCTAGTTGGAAGCTCACGTGTAGGCTAAATAAGGTGTGCTGTGAGTTTATATCTAGGCAACACATTATATATGTCAACAAACGAATTAGATAAGGAATTAATCGTGCCACGATATTATAAATTATGTATATGTCCAAAACAGAAATCATAGTTCCACCTTGAGAACTTCACGATTACTTGTATGCAACAAGGTAATTCGTACCTGTGACCTGCAATTAGATGGGTCTATTAATATAACAAGTACGCACAAACAATATTACGTCTTTGAGGTTGGATGTTAGGGATTGCGAGTTAAGGGAAATATTTTTTAAGTATCTATAGAAAATATTTCTGGCTGACATACCAATTATTCTCCAGTAGAAACAGAGAGTTGAATTTTCTTCCCATGGTTATCTCAACAATGCTTTAATACAATTCTAGAGTGTCCTAGAATTTGATGAGGACTTTTTTCTCTCCATTTAAAAGAAATCCTTATAATATGCTAATATGCTCATGACAAATTATTCAAGAATTTTTGATATCACCTTGTGTAGAATATCAAAGGCTTATGCTCCTACTGGAGCAATATTTGATTTATTTCGCCAGTAAAATTGTTATTTTCCACACGTGGCGAACACCACACATTGTTTATCTCACAGGTAGTGCGCTGCAGAGGTCCTTGGTTCATAGCTTCCAGTCGCGAACCTGTGTTTTTGCCATAGGCAACACCTGCAGTTTAATGAGCGAGTTCCCACGAGACCACAGGCAACTAAGAAACAGACCCTAGACCTTACGGGGGTTTCACTGCGCTCATTTTGGTAGCTTGAGTCTTTCAACACTAGGCCTCGCTGGTGTCACTGCTGGGTGATGATGGGACTAACCACAGCGATCCTAGTGTTGAACGATTCAAGCTACCAAAAGGAGAGTAACCATTTTAACCTGGAGGGTGAGTGTCTGAGTATATTATCTGTCTGTGCACCAGACACAATTTGTGGTGATTCTCTGTCGTTAATATAGTGGAATCTTCTAAGCGTATAGCCTGATATTTTAAATACAAGCTGGTGTAGCGTTTTTGGACTCAACTCATATTGAATATTTACCAATTGATTACAATATTTAACTTACATTTTGAAATAATTAAAACATAGTTTTAATAATTTTACATAAACTATTTATGATGTATGGGCCCTATACAAGTATTACAATAACTCTCTCTGAACTTTTTTTTAAATCTTATGGTAAGCAATAAATAAAAGTCATTGCAAGGGTTTATTAGGATACGAAAATAATTTATCGTTGTTAGGCAATAGTATGAAAGCTGTTACAATAAATGCAGACATTTTATTAAAGGTTAGTAAGAAAGTTGGTTTAGAAGTGAACGCTAAAAATATTAAGAATGTGTAGTTTAGGCTACATGATGAGAACCAATTTATGGTGTTCGAAAAAAAGGTGCGTAGTCCAAAAGGGGTTGAGGCAACTTGGGAAATGAGGAGGTTAGATAATGAAGAGTTCATACCATATACTCATCACAAAAAAATGTTAGTTGTTGCAGGTTAAGATGGGCAAGACATACAGCGTGAATAGAAGATTCTAGAACCTTGTTCATGGTGCTGACTGTCAAACCCAATGGAGAAAATACCATTGGGCAGACCTGGATAAATATGGGAGGATAATATTATAATGTACCTGAAAAAAGGTGTAATGAGGTGGACTGGATATAACAAGTTCAAGATAGAGGTAGTATTTAATCAGGTGGAATGGATATAATGATTTCAAGATAGAGATAGTATTTAATCAGGTGGACTGTATATAACTAGCTTAAGATATATATAGTATGTAATGAGGTGTACTGGATAGAACTAGTTCTAGATAGGGATAGGATGTAGTGAGGTGGACTGGATATAACTAGTTCTAGATAGGGATAGGGTATAATGAGGTTGACTGGATATAACTAATTTAATATAGAGATAGGGTGTAGTGAGTTGGACTGGATAGAAATATATCAAGATAGGGATAAGGTGTAGTGAGGTTGACTGGATACAACTAGCTCAAGAAAGGTATATGTGGCGTACTTTTGTCAGTGTAGCTGTGAGCGTTCATGTTCTTAACGCCGTGGAGTAAGTAAGTAATGAAAAGATTAAAAAGTCAGCAAAAGATATTCAAAATCCACTAAATGAAAAACAGAAAAATGAAAAAAATAAAGATCCAAAATTTAAACTAAAAAAATTTTTTTTTTACGAAGAGACAACTTTATTAAATCCATGCATAGTATTTCTATGCATACCAATAAAATGTAAATAAAAATTAAATACATTGTTTAACTTTGGTGTTTTTTTCATTCTTGCGTGAGCTTGTTTGTATGCATTTTGCTTAGTATTTACTTGCTTTCTTTATTAAAATTCCTATCTATTCTTAGGAATTTACCGTAAGACAATGGAGCAGACTCAGAGAGAAATAATTTGACCTCCTGTAATAAATTTGGCCCCCACTCATTTTATAAATTTCTCAAATCCTCTGATATTATCTAATATGAAACTGAAAGATATGGTTAAATATATCTTCAATTGTCTTCTAGATTCATTTATTTCTCAAAACTTTGCCTGAGAAGATAATTTAAAATATATTCCTAAGCTATCATTTTTTTTTAATTTCCAGAAAGGGATTATTCCAAACATCTTCTAATAAAATCAAATTTTCAAAATATTGCTGGGCAAGACCATTTCAAATGGTTTCTAGAGGCAACTAATTTTCGAGAAAAATTCAGGCGAGGAACAATCCAAATCGCTTCTATAAGCATCAAAATGTAAAAACAAATCTGGCGGGAAACGTTTTCAAATAGTTTTTAGGAAATTTAAATAAAACAATCTGGTTGAGGGTAATTTAGAATAGCTTCTAGAGGCATTCATATTTTAAAACTTCCCCAAGGAGAACTACTCCCAATAGCTTCTAGGAGCCTCAAAATTTTAAAAATAATTGAAGGGAGGAAAACTTTAAATATCTTTATAAAGAGTCTAATTTCTGAAAATTGGGAGAAGAGCCACTCAAAATTAATGAGAGTGAAATAGAGAAATGGGGTGTATGGGGATCATTGCCCTTGCTGTAATAAATTAGCACCAAGCACCTTTCCATATGAATTTAATACCTTCTTATATCCTTGAATATGAAGTTGACGTGTATCAAAATACAAATAACTTATAAAAGGATTCAATTTTCAAAAAAATTCAGGTGTGGATCATTCCAAATAGCATCTAAAGACATAGAATTTTTTACTTTCTCGCTATCTTACAGGTAGGGAAAGTAATGTGATAGTCAAAAAAAATCGAACTCAAGATTTTGATGAATCTCGACGTTTAATGGCCCCTCAAATCCGGAAAAGGAGTTTTTGAATTTCTGTCTGTTTGTCTGTCTGTCTGTACATCCAGCTAGAGCCTAAACTATTTTACTATCAGGCTAAAACTTGGTATCTAGGGTTTTTATAGGTTTTCCCCAAGGGGTTTTTGGAATTTGATATCCAACCCTAAAATTAAGGATAGTTTACTTAAGGGAAAAAGAGAAGTAAAGTCGATTTTCTCAAAATCGGCCTTAATGATTTTGATTAAATTTAATTTATAAATATTTTAAACCAAATGGTTACTTTCAAAATTTTGGAAAAATGACTTTAAGGGCGTAGATTATCATAATTTAATTACAATATATTTTTAAATTGTTGGAAAAGACTACTTCAAACATTTTCTAGGGGCATCTAATTGTCGGGAAATAAATTGTGTGGAACTCTGTATGGACTTTCTCGCTCTATTGTTTGAAAATGGAGATATTTACTCAAACTCGTAATATATGTGAAACGAAATAATATACACTAGCAAACACACGCATAAATTGCACTATACTTATATAAAACTTTTTTTTGTAAGTCCCAGTTTTAAATTTTATAATTTTGTTTTTAAAGAATTAATGTCCTCATTTGTATGTTTGGACCGATAAAAAAAAGATCAATGTTGTGCCCACAACACTTCGTATTAAAATTTCAACTTCCGGTTAAAATTTTCGACATTTTATTAGGTGTTTCAAATCTTCATGCCATCGCATTGCTATTAAATTCCTCATTTTTTAATGTTTACCAATAAAAAATGTAAATATTGACTATTGTGTCTAAAATAGATATATATCATTGTTGTACAAACATTTGTCCCCAAGAGGTTTAAGGAAAAACAACATAAGCTTTTAAAGACTTACTTATATTTAATTACTCTATGGCACTGGAGAATTATTGCGTTAAAACTTAAGAAGTATTTCTTTACAACTAAAGGTCACAAAATTGTATTAATATGCCAATATCTCAGAAATGTTGGATTTATAGAAATAGATTTTACATACAAGTTTTTTTTATTTTTAATAGTACTACAATTTTGCAATGATAAGTTATTTAATATCTCAAATAGTTGCGGAAATACGGAAGATTCTGCTTCTGTAAAGTACTCTATAATTAATTTTCATGGTAAAATGAAAATAGCCAGTTTTATTTATAATCTTAATCAACACCTAGATACGAATTTTAATCAAAAACGTTAGAGTCGATTTTGAGAAAATCGATTTTTTCTCTTTTCGTATTTTCTTAAACTACTCTTAATTTTAAGTTTAAACAGACATACAGAGAGACGTCATTGCAAAGATCACTTTTTAAGGTTTGGGGGGTTTTGAGACGTCGACACCCATCAACATTTCAGGTTAGATTTTCTTTTGTGGTCGCAATACTTTTACCTTTTGTGTTCGAAAAGTTATAAAAAAAGATATATATATATATATATTCACGTATAGTTTGAAAGTTATTGGTTTTATAAAAATATACTTCTTATAAAATATTTGTATTATAAAGAGACCTACATATTTATAACGATAAGTAATTTCATATCTCAAATAGTTTAGGAGATAATATAAAAAATATATAATTTACGTATCAGACCGGAGCCCTTAAAGTCATTTTGCCAAAATATTGTGGGAAACCATTTTGTTTGGAATATTTATAAATGTTTAGAAATGAAATTTAATCTAAATCGTTAGAGCCGATTTTGAGAAAATCGACTTTTTCTCTTTTGCCCTTCAGTAAACTAGTCTTAATTTAAGGATTAAATATTCAATTCCAAAAATCCCTTGGGTCAACCTTATAAAAACCCTAGATACCAAGTTTCTGCCTGATCGATAAAATAGTTTAGGCTCTAGTTGGAGGTACAGTTTGACAGACATACAGACGGAAAGTCAGAAACCACTTTTTTGGATTCGGGGTGTCATGAAACGTTAAGATTCATCAAAATCTCGAGTTAATTTTTTTTGACGATCACTATACTTTCTATACCTGTAAGATAGCGAGAAAGTAAAAATAGGTTAGGATCGCTCTAAACAACCTCGACAAGCATCCCGTCCACAAAAATTTGATAAAGGAGGATAGTTACAAAATGCTTCTTGAAGTATACAATTTTTAAAAAAAAATCTGGGTAAGACAGTTTACTTACTCCAAATAGCTTATATAAATAATGTAATTTTCAAAATTTGTGGTAGACCACCCCAAATAGCTTTTAAGGACCTCCATTAAAATATTTATCGTTGTGTGTGTAGGGGTGGAGGTAGGCAAGTCCTTTAAAAATCAATTGCCTCTCCGCCCCCCCCCCCAACCAATAATTTTCCA
>CABFOW010002368.1:90466-104269 GCA_902141385.1 Timema californicum
CAATAAACAGATCATCACAGCATCTTTCAGACCAATCAGAACAATAAACAGATCATCACAGCATCTTTCACACCAATCAGAACAATAAACAGATCATCACAGCATCTTTCAGACCAATCAGAGCAATAAACAGATCATCACAGCATCTTTCACACCAATCAAAGCAATACACAGATCATCACAGCATCTTTCACACCAATCAGAGCAATCAGTGACTCGCGTACGTCCGCTTGTGTGGCAGGTTGACATTCTGTGGCGTCACGCCGTAGATTGAAAGTGGCCCGTGAGAAAGGACATGGTGCATATTTCTAACTTAGTTTGAATATGATGGATTTGTTTAAATTATTAGGAGCACGTTCACGACATGAGCTAATAACAGCCATATTCGAGGGGTAAGAAAAGGGAGGAAAGATTAGATTAAATGCATCCGAATATCATGGGAATAACGGGCAGATCTTATCGATAAAAAGAGGTATCCAGTCGGGATTCAAACTCCAACCTCCCAATCAATGGCCATAGTATGTTGTGTCTTTTATGGTGACGGGAAGGTTGGGGTTCAGATCCTGACCGAGCATACTGTGGTGTTCTTCCCCTAAATGGTTCCTCACTCTCCCTCCACATGAATATTTTCGCTAAACTTGATCTTCCTCGTCCGTACAATGTTCGTGTAAAATATGTGGACTCTCAGAAAGACGTGGTGCAAAAAGAAGTATATTGGTTAATTTTAACAAAATATATTTCACGGTTTCCATGAATTAGTTAAAGACTTGAGATATTACAGTTTATTTTTATGGGAATGATTTTTCTAAAAAATTGTGTTATATTTATTATTAGTAAAATATATTTTAATATCATAGTGAGGTGGCCTACTCTACGTCCAACTACCTTTCCGTAATTTGTTAAATTATATTATAAATTATACTGCACATTAAAACTTTGGTTTGTTTACTAAAATCCAAAGTTTGTGACTAGCTTTAAATATTCTAGGATATGAAAATAGCTTGGCCTAAAAATGTTTGAATTCTATTAAACTTCAAAGTGTGATAAAAGTAGAAAATTAACAAAGGGATGGTTAGTGATATTTTACCAATGTAATTTAAAACTGCATGTTTTATTAGGAGTTAGTTTTCTAATGTAAATCAGATTTGAACCCATGGAGAAACTAAAAAGGGAACTGTCGCATGAAGTCTCAAAGGGTGTATCATTGTATCATCAACTTTAAAACCGTTATAGTAAGGGGGGAAAGTGCTCAAATTCCAAGAGCTTATAAAAGTTGATCTTATTTCAGTAACTATCAAAGTACTGTTTTTAAAACAACCCAATACATTATAAGTCCTTGAAATGAATCTTAATATGTATGTAACAAAGTCTATAGTTAATGTTCTCAACAGTAGCTAGTAATTTGCAGTAGGTCTATTACAGTTGATTTTATTAATGGTGAATATTAATTTGCAGTAGGTCTATTACAGTTGATTTTATTAATGGTGAATATTAATTTGCAGTAGGTCTATTACAGTTGAATTTATTAATGGTGGATTTTAATTTGCGGTAGGTCTATTGCAGTTAATTTTATTAACGGTGGCTAGTAATTTGCAGGTCTATTACAGTTAATTTTATCAACAGTGGCTAGTAATTTGCAGGTCTATTATAGTTAGTCTTATACCAAGTGGCTAGTAATTTGCAGTAGGCCTATATATAGAATTAAACCATAATTTACAAAGATTTTTTAAAGTTTTATTTTAACAATATACTAATCTATAAAAAGTATATAATGTTCAACTTTAAGTGAGATCATATATTTAATCTTATTCTATAGAACATTTAATTTTTCTAGCCTTTCGAAGAAACTGTCATGATCTGAGAACTCTAAAAACTAGTTTATATTCTTCATTTTAACTCTGGTTCAAATCCATACATAATAAATTATATTTTTAAATTGGATAAAATTTGATCTTCCCTTTAATAAAGTTTATAAAATAACCCTTTTAATTTAATACGTTTTAACATAAATCTTAGTTGATGGTTTTATTTTTCTGTGGTATAGAAAATAGGACGTTGTCTTAGAGAATGTGAACCCACTTTAGCGACGACACGGGATGAGAAGACAACCGTGATAAATTACATGCTGAAAACAACAGTGACAAGCTACATGCTGAAAACCAAATCCAGCTCACTCGGAACTAAGCCTAGATTATTATTAGCACAAGGTCCTACTACCCGTTCGGGTTATAGGCTTATATACTAATTACACTAATAATTTTAGGGATTGTAAAAGCTATGTTTAGAGGAAGTGTGCTCACATTTGCGTGGAATGAGAATGTAAAACCATTTTAGAAAAAACATCCACAGTACATCGTACCAATATTTTAACCTCGATCTCTTCATCATAGACAGTCTAATTCACTGCACGAGTAGCGTGTTAGACCATGTGGCCACCGAAGTGGGTAATGTGAGTTGTTAATTAGTTTGGTTCCTAAAGGTCAATTCATAATAATAGTCGTTTATGGCAGCATATGTTGTTCTAAGAGTATTATGACCATATTATGTTCGGTATTTTATTTTAATTGAATTTTATTTTACGATGTAGGAATATGCCCACTGAATTGATATCACACACATGTATCGAAAGACAAATACTATTAAAATAAAGTTTTAGTTTACTCACAGTTTGTGAAATGGTCTTGAAGTGTCACTCACCAGCCACAGAAGCACAAATAAAACTCTGAAATTCAATATAAATAAGTTCTTGCAACGAAACCCAGATTTGGTACTAAAAGAGGTCAATAAAATACTAGTATAACAATGTGGATGATCGTTAATAAACAATATGATTCAATCTCTTGGTAGTGATGTCAATACACGGATGACCGAAATGTTTATCTCGGTCTCACGGTAGACAGCGATATCGACTACTGTCGGTCAATGAAGCCAGTCACCGCGCGACTGCCCCGTTATACTAAAGTTTGTGCTTTCGGCGGTTGTGTCGGGTTAGGGGCGCCACCGACGCCACCACCCTACAAGCGCGCGTGCGCGACGCTACCACCCCTCTCGCCCGATGTGTGACGTCACCGATCACGTGATAAGCCCTCCCTTTTGTTTTTAACCAACGACTCCCCCACTTCCCCTTTCTAAAGCTAGTTCCGATAGAAACTCTATGTAAAGATAGACTCAATGATCGACGGAAGCTCGTGGCTAAGGCCGGTATTCTAGAATGAGTCTGGGATGGTTTCAGTGCTGGTTTAATAAGCTTGATTGTTAAGAGAAGTGCATGGCCATTTAACCAAGAAATGACGTCATAGTATGAGTGTATATTTAGTGGATACACTTGCACTACACTAGTACTACAACAACACTCAGCCTTGTTCCTGCATACCACCCTTAAACCGCACAAACATTACTATACCACTTAAACCACATTCAGCCTCATTTTTCCATACAACATTTAAAATTACACTAACACTGCACCATCACTCGATCATCACTTTGACTCGTTCTTGAATACCACAATAAAACTTTACTAACACTTGAACAAACATCAGCCTTGTTCAAGCATACCATCCTAATATTACATTAACATTACACTAACACTCAAACTATACTCAACTTCATTCCTGCATATCACGTTTAGTGGTTATAGTGGCCGAACACTAGTCTTAGGGACTTTGGTTTTGTTTCAGTTGGTGGTAATCAAAATAATACGTACTAATTATATATGAGTTCGTCCCTGTAACCAATTAGTAAATAGTTAAATGGTAAGCTGGATTAAGCGCATTCTAATAGGTTCAGTTTTGTTTAAGTAGGCTGTTGATAGGGCTGTGGGAAGCTTCGAAACTTCGACTTGGCTTCAAAATAAACATCAGATTCAAATTCTCTTCGAAACAAATTCCGACTTCAAAGCTTCATCAATAAAAATATTTATAGCTAAAACACTCAATTTATGTTCAATTATAGCCATTCTGAGCGGTTTTATACATTACAAATTAATATTTATATGAAAAAAAAGAACAGATGTAATTTAATTGTAAGTTGTTATTTGTCAGATTAACATGAACTAAATTACAAACAATGGTGCAGTAAAACATTTTCCATGTTATTAGTGCATTAAGCTATATAAATAACCACAATATAATTTTTTTTTCAAGCATAAGCAACTAAAAGAAAATATTCAAACATCGGTTTGGCTTCAAGAATATTTAATATATTTTATTCGAGTTCGCTTCGAATTGAAAAAGTGGACTTCGCACACCCTAGCTGTTGATATGTGTTTGGTTGGAGAGTTTACTTTAAATACCCAAATTAAAAACGACGCTACTGGCCTGTTTGATTAGAGTCGCCTGGTGGCTATACTTGCACGGCTGAAAGATATGTTTAGCTTAATGCCTACCTACTTAGGCAGTTGCTTTTAATACACTTTTATTTTTATATGATTTACTTTGTATTTATTATTTTGAGGTATTTAAAGTGAAATTTCTCAACTGACTAATTATATCAGCACACGAGAATGTCTATGAGCGAGCGTGAAAGGGCCTATCAAATTTGCCAGGAAAGGTGTATTTTCAAATAACTTTCAGGGATCTTTTACATGACACAATTGACATGGGACTGACGGTCATACTTCCCCTTTGAAGTAAGTTGCGCTATGGATTTATATAGCTCAAGAAAAATCCATCAATCCCAGATGGGTTTGAACCCACGAACATCGGGTCTTTAGGTGAGAATTTTACCCCAAGACAACCCAGGTTGATTTTTTAAAAATGATTTCTTTGTTCAAGTTTGTGAAATAGCTTATCAATAATCTATCTCTTTATAAATGTATTTAAATAAAGAAAATGGGTATGGTTCAGTTGCCTATAAATTCACTCTCCTTATCATGTAACATTTAATAAATCCGTGATATTAGCATTGGCGTGTACACATACATGCTTTGTCCGTAGTGAATTTTTCTACTAACATAAGAGGGCTGATTTTCATTTTCAACAAATACCTCCATTATTTAAGTACTAAGTTAGGGTATGAGGATTATTTTTATAGTTAAATGAGGCTAGCCTATGACGCCAATAGTTAAGTACAGGTAATAGATTAATAAAAATCAATTGCTTCTAAGTGCATGATACAATATGATTATATAAAACCCTAAGATGTTCTTTACCTTTAAGTTATGTTAACAGATCATTGTGAAAGTAAGAATATATTACCATAGTAAGTGACAATATACTATGGGAATGGATGATAAGGTGTAGAATGGCATATCCCTGTAGGGGTGATCTAACACGTCGTGGTGGCTGGGTTGTAAACTAATGCATTCATAAAGCTTAGTGAGAGACCATATCAAGTACACCTTAAGGTCACATTACACGCACCGGTTTCCCCATGTGCATCTTGAGATGTGCTTCCTCGTGGGTAAGTTTCTGGAGGTCGATACCCATTACACGTAGCAGCTTCCCCATCATTTTCTACAAGAGCAGGTCTGTTGGTGGGTTGAGTCCTACAGCCTGGCTAGTTAGCGACAATATATCTGATAGGAAGAAAATAGCAAGTTTTATAAAGGTACATTAATTCAATTATTCGGATATTAATGGGTAAGTTGATATGGTCTTCCTCAAATGGTTTTTCTGCACTACACGCACCATCTACCTCACGAGGAAGCACATCTCAAAGAGCACACGGGGAATCGTTGCATTAATGCAGCTTATAAAGTAAAGTTAAGTGCACTAAGAACGATTTTTTTTGTCCAATTCCCCATCTTGGATGTATGCACGTGTACGTTAGTGCAATTAGTTATAGATGAGGAAGGTTGAATTTAGATTGAGTGTATCAGAATTTGCGTAGAGGTAGAGTGGAAATCCATTTTGGAAAAACCACTCTTAATACAACAAATCTGGTTTCAAACTCCTATCTCCCCGTCATCGGCAGTCCAGTATATTACGATAGTGAAGCCTTATACAAGTATGGTCCAACTGGCAGCCCGTGGGCCAAATGCGACCCACGCTCACTGAATGTATGGAACTCACAGTATCCTGGAGGAATATTAAAGGGAAACCCTCCCCGTGACAGTTGTAAAATATCTGATGAAAGTATTAATTTAAAAAGGTCGTGATTGCATCTCTACTGTGAATGCATTTGATTAATGAAAATAGCTATATTTATAATGTTAAGTGGTTTTGTGAAAGGTTTGCGCGTGCAAATTTCATAACAATTGTTTTGAAATTAATATATTTTTTTGCAGTAAAGTTTTAAAGATTCTATCATTATTATTATTATTATTGATAATAATATTATTATTAGGTGATATATGGTATGACAGGCCCATTCCTTTTCTCAGTGAGCTTAGACCACCAATGTACCCTGTCTTATGCCTCCTCCTTAAGCTCCCAGAATTTTATTCTTTCCTCAAGCCATATAATATTTGCATCCTCCTTACTCCTAAGCTCCTCTTTCACTCAACCTTTCATTCTATGACGTCGTGCAGAAGACAGTTCCTCCTAAGGATGTGTCCAATCCAGTTTGCTCTGCTCCGAAGAATCACATCCAAAATGGTTCTCTTCTCACCCACTCTTCTTAGGGTTTGTTCATTTGACACCCTGTTTGTCCACCTGATCTTCTCAAGTCTTCTCCAGCACCAACTTTCAAAGCTCCGCAAGTATTTATTTTCAATCTTCTAAGAGTCAGAGCTTCTGATCCATATAGAGCGAAACTCAACTTGCTGGCCAGTAGTAACTTCTTCTTGTCGAAAGCTTCCCTGGCCATGACAATTTTTGATCTTATTTCCTTGTTGCAGTAGCATCCTTTTCAGCAGACTTCCAAGGTACTTGAACTGATCTGTTTTCCAAATCCCTGTTTCCAAATTTGATTCTTAGTAGTTCTTTAATTTTTTTTAAATCACCATAGCTTTTGACTTTTCAATGTTGATCTCCATGCCATATATTCTCCTTATCTCCACCGACTCTCTTTATTTTTGGCCAGAAATGCTAGATCATCTGCGTATTTTATTGTGTCGATGAACGCGTCCTTCTATCTTGAAGCTACCCCCTTCAGGGCATCCCTGACCAGCCACTCACTATACAAATTGAACAAACTGGGTGACAAATAGCACCTCTGTCTCACTCTTGATATCTCTGCGCTGTTGGTCTATTCATCATACTTTCAACCAAAAATGCAATTTATATGTAAGTATTGAAAATAATTGTTCATCAATTGTTGTTTGTATGCCTATATTAAGTTGATGGGATTATTAAATGTATCTTTGACTCGCGATGCCAAATGATAACTAGTACAATGACAACTGTACGAATGCGTATATTAAGAAGGATTAAATATCCAAGCTATTTAATTTGTTAATTACGGTTACAGCCGCATCTAAATATCATATTTTTAAAATTGTAAATGACACTTGTACACGGGAATCTATCCCGAGGCCTTTAGCATAGTATATCAATTCTCTAACCACCCAATTATTTTAATCATATTATTGGCAGCATTAAGGCCAACCTAATCGAAGATGGCTGCTTGATCAAATAGCTCGTGAAATTAATTGACCACGCTTATGTAGCTGACAATTTCCACAAGTCCCAGGTTCGATTCCCATTTACAGGTAACCTTTTTCAATTTAAAGAAGATAATTCTATCTTTATTAAATAAATTATATATATATATATAATGGCAATGTACAATTGGCCATAGTTGAAAACGGGCTTGGGCATATATATATATATATATATATATATATAATATAATGGCAATGTACAATTGGCCATAGTTGAAAACGGGCTTGGGCATATATATATATATCAGTCCTGTACAAGGTTTGACCTTGTAGCTAATTAATAGTAATTGATAGCACCAGTTTAACTGGGTCGCCAGAGTCTGTGGGTGCCAACTCGATATTTGGTAAGAAACGTATGTTCCCTCGAGAGAAACCTGTTAAATAATTGTTGTATGAATTATAGCTTTCCATACAATGTTGTTACTGCTAAGCAGTTCCATTACATAGGTCCTGTTTAGTATCTATGTCCAAGGAACATTATTCTACTATATTTATTTTTATATCCATTACTGTTTCCAGCACGTGGCGTGGGGCAATTTGTTTTATCCGGAGTCTGAGCTCTCACTAATGTAACAATGGACCCCTCCTTAGTTAATATTAAATAACTCTTCATTCACTTGTGTAATTCGTCATTTAACAGATATTTCTTTCTGTTTTCCATCACTCAATTTCATTAGCCAATAACGGAAATTATTATCGATTCCCCATACATTATTGTTTAACTTGATAATTTTAAACTCCTTCCACAGTTGAAAGTATTTAATAATTGTCTGGACAATTGCTGTCCCATAAGCGTGGGAAAGAATTACCTGAAGTCATCCCCAAATAGTAACATTTTTCTCTCAAATGATATATGATTATTTTTATAGCTTATTAAAAAAAATGATGCAACTATCGCATGGTTTGGAGCCATGGTTGACTCATCCCATATAATCAATTTGGCCTCTGATGACGGTTGAATCATTCACTGTCATCCTCATGCAACTTTTTGTTCTGTGCTCAACGTCAAATACATGCTCCTGACAATTATTTTTCCTTGTTCATTCCAGATATATTTTGGCTTATTTCTGGATGTGATGTGGAGACTTCCTCCAGTTAAAGTCTTCCCACTTTTTGCCACGCAGGATGTTCTGTACATCTCGTAGGAGAAAAATTTCACAATCAAAACATCACGGAGTATGATTATCCCTTTCCTGGTAAAGTCCTCTGTGAATGTATCGAATCAAAGTTTCTCACAACTACTTATGCTCAACCGATAAAATCAAATACACAAATGAAGGTAAACTTCTGCCTAATAGAATATGACATTTTTATTTAAACAGCTTATTTCTGTCAATATATACTCTCACACTTTTATGTGCATTAAGTCTTTTAATTGGACTAGTAATTGGTTTGTCTGAATACAAATGTATGTATATGCAAGCTTAATTAAGCATGTTTGACGTTATTCAGTGTAATTTTATTTTCCAAGGAAATACTTTTTTTGTATTTCCCAATATGAATACGAAACAATAAACACAAAGATGAAATAAGGTCACTTTGACTTGAAGAAGTTTTTTCAAGACTACTTCTATTTTTATTAATTTTTTATTTAGCACCACGTCTTACTACCCATTCGGGTTATACGCTTAAGTATTAATTACGCTAATGGATTAGGAATGTTGAATTTAGAGGAAGTGAACCTGCATTTGTGTGAAGGGAGAGTGGAAAACCATTCAGAAAAAACCATCGTCAGTTCACCCGACCGATATTCGAGCCTCGATCCCCTCGTCATCCGCAGTCGACCTCAACACGACTAGCGCGTTAGCTAACTACGCCACAGAGGTGGGTCAAGACTAATTAAAAGTATTTTTTTTAATGGGAAACCTATTTTAATATTAGCGTCAACTTATTCTACACCAAAAAATATATAATTTTATTAAAAAATAAAAGTGCACCTTGAAATAATCTTGAAAACTTCTATCAAATGAAAAATATATAGTGCTGTTCTTTTACACTTAGAAACCAAAAAGATTTTGTTAAAACAGAAATGTCATACCGTGCTTTATTTTCGAGATAAACATATGAAAACCTAAAAAAAACCACTATGGATACAGATACCATTATACGTTTATTAATATAGATAATATATGGTTGTCTTTTTATAAACCTGGTCTTAACACCTGTCCAGGCTAACCACATATTTACACTAATGGAATAGGAGAGAGAAAGGTAGAATTGATCAGAAATATTTCTGTATTAGCGTGGATAGAAAATTGGAAAATAATGATTAAAAACCACCCTAAGCTCACATGACAAGGATTCTAGCCCCAATTTCCCGAAGTCCAATCTATTTCAAGAGTGACATCTTAGACCATTCGACCACAGAAACGGGTCTACGGAACTATAGTTTAGTATTGTTTACGTCTTTGTGATGTCATAAGGAGCTAAACTTCCCCAAACGCTTGTAGTTGACCTGATTTCACTAAGCCAAGGATAATACTTAGAATTATTATTTTATTTATAGTGTCTCCTCTTTCTGTGCAGTGCAACTAATTAATAGTTCCTCTGGTTACAATAACTTTGCACTACTGCGGTGCAAACATAATTTTGATCAAACACGTATTTTGTTTAGTCTTCATTGTTTTAAAGCACGTCTTAATAAAACCACGCATTTAAAAACACTAATAAAATAGGGACTATGAAGTTAGATATTTTGGGAAATGTACCCAAATTTGCGTGGAGTGAGAGAAATGAGCCATCTAGTGATATTAAACCATACAATGAATGAAATTCCAAACTCGATCAACCCGTCATTGGCAAACTTGATCAGAAGATACTGGCATACCCGCTTTAGTGGTTGAATAGTCTAAGGCGTCATTCTCATGTTAGGCTGGCCTGCTGATGACTGGGAGACCGGGATTATGATCACGGTCGGATCTACTGAGGGTGATATTTCCAAAAAATTGTGTCCCGATATTCTTCCACGCAAATGCTTCCTTCCTCATTCTTGTTCAATTAGATTAACCACCATATATGTGTATAACCTGAACAGGTAGTAAAACACGGTGATAAAAAAACTGGCCTTAGTCCTCGAGCCCACCAATGCAGGTTTTATCTAGTTAACAATATTTTGAGAGAGAGAGCACAAAATAATTGTTCAAACAATCCCCCAATATCTAGCTAATAATACTCGTATTTAAAAACCACGTGCAGATGTATAAAGTTTGAATATATTTAATATAAGTGGCATTTTGACCACACTAGCTTATATTAGAATTTAAAGTACATAAATTGAGTACACTTTATTTTTTATTTAGGTTATATGTAGAACTATTCAAAAAGAAGTGATGAAATGTTTTTAAACATTAATCTATTTCGTGGTTAAAAGGAATAAATTAAAACAATATCTTGCAAATTAAAATATATTTGGAATTTAAATTTAATAATACAATCGTTAAGATCAGTTATTTTTTAAGTTTTAAAGGTTTCTCATCTGAAATTAAGAACGAACAGTTAAATGGAATTTTATTTGACGTATTTTTGTTTTTTGAATGGAGGGAACGAATTCTACTGTTCACAGAAGTACTAGAATGCTATAGTAACAACGAAAAATGTTTAAAATTCCAATAAATAGAAAACATTTTTCTTAACAATCTTGACTGGGTATTCAACATCTCATCCACTTCGCTGGCCACATGGCCTAAGGCACTATTCTCGCAATAGACTAGAATGCTGATGACGGTAACATCATTATTAAAACCTAGTCAATTGTACTAAGGGTGGTTTTCCTAGATGACTTCAGAGTCTCTCTGTTTCCCCACTCAAATGCTGGTACACTTCCTCTAAATTAAACCTTTTCGATACCTAACACATTAGTGTAATTAGTACACAAGCGTATATCCCAAATGGGTAGTATTGGAAGTGTTAAAAACAACATAATATTCGCTTGATTAGGTAGGGTCTGTTGAACAAGAAGAAAGAGTAAAACAAAGTAGTGCAAATGCTTGCCTATAGTGTAGAGAAAGGAACTGTTGAGCAAGGAAAAAGTTTAAAACATATTAGTGACAATACTTGCCTATAGTGTAGAGAAAGGATCTGTTGAGCAAGAAAAAAGAGTAAAAAAGAGTAGTGCCAATGCTTTCTTGTAATTTAAAGAAAGGAGCTGTTGAGCAAGAAGAAAGATTAAAACATAGTATTTATTGATAACGCTTGTTTGTTGTGGAGAGAAAAGGGCTGTTTAACAAGAAGAAAGAGTAAATCACAGTATTGACAATGCTTGCTAGTAGTTGAGGTAAAGGGACTGTTGAGTAAGAAGAAATAGTAAAAGAGAGTATGGACAATTCTTGATTGTAGTGGAGGGAGAGGGGCTGTTGAACAAGAAGGAAGATTAAATCTGAGTAGTGACAGTGCTTGCTTGTAATGTAGAGAAAGGAACTGTTGAGCAAGAAGAAAGAATAAAACAAAGTAGTGACAATGCTTGCTTGTAGGGGAGGGAAAGAGGCTGTTGAACAAGAAGAAAAAGTAAAAGAGAATATTGACAATGCTCGCTTGTAGTGTAGAGAAAGCGTCTGATGATCAAGAAAAAAGAGTAAAAAGGACTAGTGACAATACTTGCTTGTGGTGTAGAGAAAGGGTCTGTAGAACAAGAAGATAGAGTAAAACAAAATAGTGAAAAATCTTTCTTGTAGTGTATAGAAAGGGGTGGTTAAGCAAGAAGAAATAGTAAAACAAAGTAGTGAAAATATTGTTTTGTATTGGAGGTAATGTAACTGTCGAGAAAAAAGAAAGCGTCAAACAAAGTAGTGACAATGCTTGCTTGTAGTGTATATAAAGGAACTGTTGAGCAAGAAGAAAGTGTAAAACAAAATAATGACAATACTTACTTGTAGTGTAGAGTAAGGGTCAGTTTAACAACAAGAAATAGTAGAACAGAGTAGTGAAAATGCTTGCTTGTAGTGTAGAGAAAGGGTCTGTTGATAAAAAAAAGAGTAAAACAGATTAGTGACATTACTTGCTTGTAGCTTGGAGAAGGGGGTGTTAAGCAAGAAGAAAGAGTAGAACAAAGTAGTGAAAAGGTTTGCTTGTATTGGAGGTAAAGTAACTGTCGAGAAAAAAGAAAGAGTATGACAGAGTAATGATAATGCTTGCTTGTAATGTAGAGAAAGGACCTGTTGAGCAAAAAGAAAGAATAAAACAAAGTAGTGACAATGCTTGCTTTTAGTGTAGAGAAAAGGTCTGTTGAACAAGAAGAAAGAGTAAAACACAGTAGTGACAATGCTTGCTAGTAATGTAGAGAAAGTAACTGTTGAGCAAGAAGGAAGAGTAAAACAAAATGATGACAATTCATGCTTTTAATGTAGAGAATGGGTCTGTTAAACAATAAGAAATAGTAAATCGAGTATTGACAATGCTTGATTGTAGTAAAGGGAAAGGGTCTGTAGTGCAAGAAGAAAGAGTATAACAGAGTAGTGACAATGTTTGCTTTTAATGTAGAGAAAGGAATTGTTGAACAAGAAGAAAGATTAAAACAGAGTAGTGACAATGTATGTTTGTAGTGTAGAGAAATGGTCTTTTAAAAAACAAGAAAGTGTAAAACCGAGTAGTGACAATGCTTGCTTGTAGTCTAGAGAATGGGACTGTTGGGCAAAAAGAAAGAGTAAAACAGAATATTGAGAATGCTTGCTTTTAGTGTAGAAAAAATGTATTTTGAACAAGAAGAAAGACTAAAACTGAGTATTGACAGTGCTTTCTTGTGGTGTAGAGAAATGGGCTGTTGAGCAAGAAGAAAAGTAAAACAGAGAAGTGACAATGCTTGTTTGTAGTGTAGAGAAAGAAACTGTTGAACAAGAAGAAAGAGTAATACAAAATAGTGACAATGCTATCTTGTAATGTAGAGAAAGTAACTATTAAGCAAGAAGAAAGTGTAAAACAGAATAGTGACAATGCTTGCTTGTAATATAGAGAGAGGAACGGTTAAGAAGAAGAAAGAGTAATAGAGAATAGTGATAATAATTGCTTTTAATGTAGAGAAAGGAACTGTTAAGAAAGAAGAAAGAGTAATACAAAGTAGTGACAATGCTCGCTTGTAGTCCCGAGATGGTCAGTTGAACAAGAAGAAAGAGTAAAACCGATTAGATACAATGATTGTTTTTAGTGGAGAGAAAGGGTCTGTTTAACAAGAAGAAAGAGTAAAAGAGAGTATTGACTATGCTTGCATGTAGTGCAGAAAAATGGTCTGTTGATCAAGAAAGTAGTTGGGTTGACCACCTGTAACAGGC
>CABFOW010002369.1:0-35094 GCA_902141385.1 Timema californicum
ACCAATTAATTAATTAACAATAATTAATTAACAATAATTAATCAGCAAGAATCAACATGTCAGAGTTGGTAGGCCTGGGAGGCGGTAGGGGAGGGGGGAGTTGGTAGGGGAGGGGGAATAACGGTAAAAATCACAATACTATCTCGAGTGGGACAGCTAGAAATCACAATACTATCTCGAGGGGGCCAGCTAGAAATCACAATACTATCTCGAGTGGGCTGGGTAGCCATCCCCACTACTGCTAGTGTACTTCATAAGAAGAACTGAAACTTAACTTAATATTCCAGAGGAGCACATCTTTTCCAGTAATAATTTTACATAAATAATTAATTGGCCTATTGAGATCACCCGTAGAATTGTGCCACAATTGACCACGGTCACTTTACAAGAAAACCATCCTTATTATTGAAAAAAATTGTTAATTAATCTCGAAAATGTTTTACTATCACTTTGAGTGAAAATCAAAATAATATCTTGGAATTCGAAGAATGTTATCAAATTTAATTGTCTTTAAATGAAAACAAGGCCTGCGCCTGCTTTTCAATGCATTGGACAAAGATGATTTTAAACTAATGAGTAACTTAAGTGTACCTAATAAGCCTACAGAGTTGACAAATGACGCACACGTTCTTTAGTTTAATAGATTTTTCCGCAAGCTGAGTATGTTTTTCTTCCTAGATTTCAGATTTGCATTGCTATTAAAGAGCCCGAAAAGAACGTAAATGAGTAACTGGCTTTAATATGCGAATTGGCATCAAATTGTGAATTTGATACCCATCTAAACTTTGATGATGTCAGTTCCGAAACTATACATTTTCTTTGCTGAGGAAAATCCTCTAGGCCGCACAGACCCCTTTGGCTAAGTGGCTGTTTACCAAAATGTTGACTTGTACATTACAAATTGTATGCTCTTGGATCTGGGCTCCCATTATTAATTGTTTTGATTGGTTTTTATGGGTGGTTGGAAAAATAAAAACCAAATGATTTTATATACGAAGATATTATTTAAGGCGTGTACACAAAAATGATACAAAATAGTGATACTAAAATGTAAAATTGCAATTGCAAGAGTACTTCTAGTCTAGAACTTTTGAAATATTTCTTGACTGAAAAATCTTTAATGATCTCATCATACAAAATTTGTGATGCCACTTTATGTTCAATGTTAGCTATTCCTAGGTTTGAAAGATGTTCCTGTATAGGCAATCCTTTATAATTATAATAATTGTACAAGTGGCAGCAATAAGCCAACTACTGAGTTGAAGGTGTCTGCGTTATGTGTTAGCTCGTTATATTAATAAAATCACACATTTGTAGCCTACGATTTCCACACGTCCATCATAGACTCTGCCTTAAAATATAAGTGAAGAACTACCTTGGGCATGGGACAATTCCTAGATAGCTCAGTGGCTATAGCATTGGTGTACTAAGCCATAGATTATGGGTTTGATTACCGTGTCTAGATGTCATTTTTCAATTTTCAGAATACCTATACTTATTTACCTTACATTTTTCAGAGAAAAGAAAAGGCGTTTGTTCTCCTTTTCTGAAGTATTTTCTTACTTATCAATTATTTTCTATCAAACAAAATATCTAAAATCCTTTTTTTAGTCCCGATGATTCTTTTATTACACAGCCCATTTAGCTACTCCCCCCCCCCCACCCCTTACGGCAGTAGCCGGGGCTTGCACACCAGTTGACCCCCTTACCCCCGTATTCAGCCCTGCTATTGTAAATACATTTATTTTGGGAATAAGTATAGGTCTCACTAGCTTTATAATTTTTTTTAGAAAATATCACTAAGTTGGCAATAATTGCTAAATCGGTAACGCTATATAGTGATAATAATGCTTATTTAATTCAATGTTAGTTAAGATAAAAAAATTTTTTAAATGGAACAAGTTTTTTCATATGTCTACAAGAGATAGTTAACGAGTGCAATTCAGAAAACTAAAACATTAGACTGGTTCATCAAAAGAGGTTCTTTGTGATAAATTCTCAGGTTGTAATCAAGCCTCAAAAAAGTCTTAAGTATCACAGTTGCATGTGCAATACATTTTAACATGTTGGACATTTTTATAATGGATATTAAAAAATAAAGCAAATAAAATAACTCAATTAAAAATAATCTCTTATTTTAAAGGGAAAATTCAAAATAAATGACCATTCTTAACCAAAATATGATGTGTATGCTATTGAAAGCCTGTTTGTGATTAATAAACCTGAAGAAGTAGACCCCATTTATAATGTTGTTTTGAAGATCGACAATGGCAGTGTTACATTTCAATGTAATACCGTCTGTTTGAGCACAATAATACCGTGGAAGCTGTTTAATATTTACTTTAAATTTGGATGCATCCCTCGATCCCGACTAAGTCCAAATCTTCCAAACTCTATCACTTTTATACTAAATTTCCTAATGTTTAAGTGTGAGAGAAGGTTCGGGAGTTCAGTCGCAGTTGAGTGAGGAGAGCCCAGGTCTGGTTTCACAATCTTAGGTTATTTTATTTTCAAAGAATACACGATGAATAAAAACATAAGGTCAAATATTAAGGAGCGCATAGAGGGACGCAGGTAAAACAAATTTCGAATAGGAATCCATGTTCTCCAAAGTAATCCTGAGTCAGGCGAGGGCATTGAATGAGGGAAAGGATGATGCCATTCCGCAGAAATAATCTGAC
Source organism: Timema californicum (assembly GCA_902141385.1). NCBI lineage: Eukaryota > Metazoa > Arthropoda > Insecta > Phasmatodea > Timematidae > Timema > Timema californicum. The sequence continues at coordinate 2,682 of CABFOW010002369.1, forward strand.
CATTCAATAATTCACACACGTTGAAATAAAAAATACCTGCCACTCTTCCTGTTGCGCCCACATTTGCTTACGTACGATAATTGGCACATCCGATAACAGTCCTGGCATTATTTCTTCTAGAAAGATTCTGTAAAGTTGTCCAGGCCAAAAGGGTGGCAGGAGGTAAGTTCCGATAACATTATCATCAGGTATACCCACCCATATATTCACAAAACCTCCCTTGGTGGTTACGAGCAACGGCAGCATGGGGGTTCTGTTCAGTCCAAACATGCCTGTTAAGTGCAATTGAACAAGCCATCTTTTTCGAATTATGCTTAAACCTTGAACAATACTCTGCTCAAAAAGTGGGGCTCATTCAGAAAACACTGTAAACTCCACAGATTGAATTTGCGGAAAGTGTTAAGTCTAGACTCTAGTCGTGTGATTCAAGATTATTGTATTAGGGAAATACATAGTTTGCTTATAAGACTTCCCAGCCTTCAATGGCATTGCTTGACTAAAGAGGACTTCGGAGAACATTTATTCATATTTTAAATTATTCTACCTTTTTCTCTCTATACTATCTTTAAGTTTTGAACTTAACTCTTCAATAGTTCTGTATTACAGCTACATTAATAAGGCGATGATTTTGAACGGATCCAATAAAGTTGAGATGACATCTTCCAGTCATAAGGCTTCTATGATACCTAATCCTAATACGGAATCTGCTTGACTTATTTCCAAGGGCACCCAAAAAACTGTCACGGGGACATGGCGCCAAACTATCAGTGTCTACAAGTGCAGCTTTTCAATAGAAGTGTCCAGGAACACTATACCTCTCACGAGAGCACCTCATACAATACTAAGGTGTTGTCCGTTTCAAAACGTAGGCCTTCCTGATTGAAGTCCACAACCCACAAAAAACAATAAGAGGAGAGGCCATCTCATTATTGTTGGCATCCAGTGGGTATCGTGTTTGCTAAACCCAGACGTCGAAAATGTTGAAATGGTGCCCTCAATAGTTGTTTAATCCAATTTTTCACAATGTTACATTGATATTTACCAAAAGGTTTAATAGTTGACTGGGAAAATTATTTCAATAACTACCCAACCGGCTGGTAGAATTAAAACAATTTCTTTTTTTTTATTTGGACAATAATTAACCATTTAAAGATTTGAAAACGGGAAACACTAACTTGGTACCACATTGCATTTGATTCTTCTGTTTCAAAAAATAATATAAAAATTTAGTTATCATTTAAAAATCAATTTCCACAAAAAAAAATCTGTATTTGGATGCTTTGTATCCCCCTTAGCTTATTGTGAAACATACTATCACAAGGCAACAAGCAAATAACCAAAATAGAAGCAGGTTTTATAAGCAGACATCGCCCAGATGCATAACGGAGAAAAGGAAGTACAGTAAAAATAGTGTTTTGTTATTTATTTTCCAGGTAGAAGTTTACATAATACTTCTGCAATGCTATTTATACCTCATTTTAAAAAGTATAATTTAAATTGTTTAATTTTTTATTACATCAGACCAATAAACTCCAAATAGTTGGTCATTATACACAAATGGCTAACTAACCTAAAAAATATAACAAAGTTTATTTGTTAATTACATTATTTTATTGATGAAATGAGTTAAAAACTAACATATTCAAGTAATAGCTACACAAGCTAGAATAAAGTAACTATGAATTTATTTATTTAAACTTGTTATACAACATCAACATGCATTGTTAGGTTTATTTTATTTTTAAAAGTATTAAAAAATAAAATTATGTCTTTAAAATATTCATTGTTCAGATTATAATATGAATTTTTAAAATTCAGCAATAGCAGCAATAACATTAATTCACATTTATTTAAACTTAGTGTTATTACTTATTAGTTTTCATTTTACGTCTCTAATGTTAGGCTGTGTCTCTTAGAAGTTATATTATCCTATTTTAACAAACAAGAAATATATCGGTAGTAATATTATAAAGTAAGTTAATATAGTTTCAATTAAACCTTAGCTAGCAAGACGTCTAAGGAAACACACACAAAAACATTAAACTACATTGTTAAGTTGAAATGATCTTCGTGACAAAATTACATCAAGCTGCACACAGTAGAAATTGTGCAAATAAATATAGATATATGAAATAAATTTTCAAGATCTAGTCATTAAAATATTTAGATAGCTATTTCATTTCCTTATATGTTTTATTTGATACATATTTTAATCAAGCAACGGACAAAGTTCCGTGCTCTGATCACATACACTAGAGACTATACAATATAGAAACAAAAAGGACTGATGTTATTTGTTTAACCAACCCAACATGTTTAAAACCAGTTTTATTAGTAATTGTAACAATGTACACCAAAGCACTGGTTGTGGTTAGAATATTAATTAAATACTATTGTTATATTTTCCATAAGAGATATTTGAACTTGCTACTAAAAATCAAAATAGATATTTTTCCAGAACCACTCCAGTGAGAGGAAGCAAGAACAATGCACTAATCCTTGGATGAAAATGAGTTTAAGGAGTACCGTGTCTTAAACACTAATACACTAGAACATTTCCATGCCAATGACGTCAAATTTTGTTATTGTTTTCTTTGTTATTATACAGGGATATAAAATAATTAATACATATTTTTAAACAGACTTACATTTACCGATAAAATAAAAAATCTATAATTCAATATTTCTCATTTAATAAATTAGTAGTTATTTTGTATTAATAATTATTTCTTATATAGGTTATTAAGGTGTAAGATGACTTGGAAAACGGAGCCCTAAAATAAATCTTGTGTTTGCGTGTGTGTGTGGGGGGGGGGTGAAAAGGGGTGGGGGGGCCAGCTTAATCTATTACTCCACCGGTTCAACTATGTTACTTGGTATTTTTATCTGTAGAAGAGAATGCCAGATTATTGATTTATTTACTCGTATAATGTTTCAATCAATACCAGACTTGGAAAATAAAAAACCTAAAAAACATATTCAGTTAGATCAAATCAGAGTCAAACCATTTTACTTCACAATATTTCTCAATCTACTATTTCTTCACAAACTAATATAATATAGTATAATATTTCCATTTGTACAAGATACAGGGATATGATGTTATAAGTGCGTGAGAATGGCAATTAATACAGACTAATTCGTTAAGTGTTCATTTAGAGGTGTAACAGTTCATTTGCAAGATAATTCTGACACCAACCAAAATGAACTGCCCTTTAAGTCGAAGCCAATAAAAAAAATTTCAAGTTTACAAATTCTCTTGAATGATTATTCTCTTGAAAATAATTTTTTTTTTATGAAACATAATAGATTGATTAAAAAATAGTCAAATTTATCATTTAGGTCTAAATGTAATTAGAATAAAATGTATTGAAATTTTGTTAATATTCATATTATATTATAATGTTGTTTTAAAACATATATGTATATATATACTGGCTCATAGGCGCACGTGGACTTACATGTCAAGTGTGTTCAGTGTGGTTTACTGATGACAAGGAGTTCGGGTATCGATTCCCAGCCAGGTGTACTCATAGTGTATTTCCTAAAGGGTTTCATTTTAATCCTTCATGCAAATTATAGTACACTTGATCTGAATCCTCTCTCCCATATCCTTGGTGATAATAACTAAATGCGCCTATATCGGATGTTTAGTGTATGAAAACAAACCAACATATTAAAAAATATTGCTTCAGTATCCACTTTTGAAATAAATTCTACGTAGCTCCCCAAGGACTTTCTCGCTCTATTGTTTGAAAATTAAGATATTTACTCAAAACTCGTAATATATGTGAGACTAAATAATATACACTAGCAAACCCAAGCATATATTGCACTATACATATGTAAAACATTTTTTTAGTCCCCGTTTTAAATGTTATAATTTTATTTTTAAAGAACTAATGACCTTATTTGTATGGTTAGACCGATAAAAAAGATAAATATTAGTTCCACAAGGGTCAACAATTTGTATAAAACTTTCGACTTCCGGTTAACATTTTCGACATTTTAATAGGTGTTGCACATCTTCAAGTCATAGCATTGCTATTAAGTTCCTCATTTATAAATTTAGACCAATAAAAATATAAATATTACCTGTTGAGTCCCAAATGGAGTTGATCATTTATGGACAAACATATCTCCTAAGAGGTTTAATGAAAAAAAAGTTAGAACCTACTTAGATTTAATTACTCTATGGCATTGGAGATTTATTGCGTTAAAACTTAAGTAGTATCATTTTACAACTAAAGTTCACAAAATTGTATTAATATATTTGCCAATATCTCAGAAGCTTTTGGTGTTATAAAAATATATTTCATATAACAGTTGTTTATTTTTAATAGTACTACAACATTGCAATGATAAGTTATTTAGTATCTCAAATAGTTGTGGAGATATGGAAATTTCAACTCTGTAAGGTATCATAAAATTCATTTCCAAGGGAAAATGAAACTACTGACTACTGAGTATATTTATAATCTTAATCTACGCCTAGATTACTAATATAAACCAAAATCGCTTGAGCGGATTTTGAGAAAATATACTTTTCTATATTTGCCCTTCATTAAACTACCCTTAATTTTAGGGTTAGATATCCAATTCCAAAGACTCCTTGGGGCAGCCCTATGTAAACCATAGATACCAAGTTTTAGCCTAATAGGTAAAATAGTTTAGGCTCTAGATGGAGGTATAGACATACAGAAAGACATAAATTCAAAAACCAATTTTCGCATTTAGGGGGGTCGTTAAACTTCGAGATTCTTCCTAATCTCGAGTTTGATTTTTTTTTCTACGATCACAATACTTTCTCTACTTGTAAGAAGGCGAGAAAGTAAAAAAGGCGATCGTAAAATAAAAAGGAACTTGGGTCAAATTTCCTACAATTCTATGTAGGAAATAACAGTAGGAATTTGTTAACTGCTGTGTCAAAAAACTTGTTTCCAAATTATAACTCGCTTTGGAAAATTATTCTTAATAACCAACGTAAATAAATCATAAATTGTATGTATGTATTTATTATTGTATGTAATTTTCTAAATAATTGGTAAGTTAGTTTAAAAAATAATTATGATATTGAATATTTAATATTATATTCAATATATGTAAGTTACCTAAATAAATTCATATACAACATCAAATTAAAATATAACCCCAATATTATATGACTTTCGACCCTCCCATCATTGGCAAACAAAATTAAGCTTCAAGAACATCTAGTCAAGATGGACGCTAACGTAAAGATAAATCCTAACCGGGCTAAATAAAGTTGGTTACCTCAAACCCTTTTTTCGTTCTTAATAGACGTAAATATTCGTATATTTATGCGTACAGTTCATTGGCCTCATTCCTACCTCATTAATTTAATAAATTATGGATACACATTATGAATGGTGAAACAGGTAAAACAATATTATAATTGCACACTTTGTAAGTGACGTAATACTTGACACAATTTAACGCTGATTATTAAAGCATTAGTGGCACACTACATTATAATTTCTAAATCGTGCGAGATTATCAAAAATAAGCTCTAAAATCAGTGAAATGGAGCTGAGTGTAAGACCCCCAAGAAGTATATAGAAGGAAGTCTGAACATGGCTGAGTTCTAGTGGTGTCAGTTCAACTGGCTTAATCCTATTACGAGCTGACAGCATCACTTCATATCTATCATCACTTTGCCACTTATTAATTATACCACCTTCATATCCCCTTCTCATTACTGTATCTACTAAGTCTTGATAGGGGGAAACAAAGGGGAACTGTAAACAGATATATATTTTCTGAGAGCACTCCTCCATTATGTGCATTAGAGGATATCCTTCCTCATAATAGTCGTTGAGTTCTATAAATAAAAACAATATTTGATCAGCATCAGCATACGCGAGTGTTCTATTGAAGGCAATCGTGTCAAGTACACTTTTTACATCGGATGCAAAATTAGCCCTCTGTAATAAAACATTTATCAATTTATTACCAGGATCGGAATTAACTAATAAGACATCTACAATATCTTTCTGACCATCATAATTAGGTATAGATATCATTAGTCCAGATTCATACAACTGCTTCAAATTATCAATATCTGGATAGTAATGGGGTGTCGTCAAGTAACTGGTCAAACCTCCTTGATACGCGCTCATCAGTACCAAAGTTAACAACAAACACGAACCAATAAAACATTTATGAGGCAAGGAAACTACAGAGAGAAATGTCGCACCACTCAAAATTATTCTAAGAGTCTCCAATATTGTTTTGGTTTCTAAGGACGCATCTTGTCTGAACAATTTCCAGAACAATGTGATCATTGGTAAAGTACAAAATATAGCTACCCAGGTAGTCTTTGTAAAAGGTAGAATCACATTCATATATTGTGGGACACGAAGTGCTTTTGGCACTAGTAACTTCAAACAAGGTGTATCACAAGAAATGCTAGTTTTGAATATATTATTAGAATGTTTAATTGTTGCATCTCCATATATATCTGGCATTTTTGTTTTACTGTCCAATTTTTCTTCTTCAATTAAAGCTTCATCGCTATCACTGGCTTGGTGCTTCGGGTCGATTATCGCCATTGTTCCGTTTATATATTCGATAAACATTAGAATGCAATTGAGTGTACTTTTTTCATATCCTGATTTTAAAGCGTATATATTTCTACTTTTAGAAACCTTTATTTTGTATCCATAAATATCATGTATTTTGTCTGTAAACATATTTTTATATTTATTTCCCTTCAACAATTTTGACAGATCTATAAATGTACCATTGTTTCTATACTGGTTGAAGAACCATGCCTTGACATCACTAATTACTGATGTAGAGTTAATTATTTGGTTTTCATAATCAGGTAAAACAATCAATATTACATTTAAAATATTATACTCAAACCATGTCTTACGGCATTCTTCTTGAAATGCCTTTATCTCATTCTTATCATTTGATGTAATAATTAATATGAAAGGGGATTTTGGATTTCCAAGGAAGGTTTCTCTAAATTCTTTCAGTCGCACCCAAAAAATCTTTTCATTATTTCCTATAAACCAAAATATTATTTCTGGTATTTTCAAATCACCATTTAAAACCAGATCATCTGGAAACATTTCATTCAATAATTCCCATTTACCATTTCCTTTCACATTTAAAATTAAAGAAGGAAAATACTCAAGTTGCCTGTAAAATATATCTACATTTTGAAGATGGTTTCCTTGTAAGACAATAGTGGACATTAGACATGGATAACTTTTTCTTACCACGTCAATAATGCGATGAATAATTGCAGTAAAGCTGTTGCTAGCAAAACTGGCTTGCCCAACCGAAGTAATAAGTTTAGTATCGATGATACTTATTGAATACAATACAAAAATAATTTTCTTTAACATTTTCTCTGTAATTGTTAATCTAATTGCAAACGGAATAACACATTTAATCATTTGATCCCATTTTTATATTTAATAACATAACAAATTAAATTATACTTTAATCTCAAGTTTTAATTAACAATCTGGTCAGGTTAAGTTTATTTTAATTAACAGAGTTTATTGCCATTTTACTAGTTGGTTGTTTTTGTTCTGATCGAGAGTTATGTATTAACGGAGCAGAAAGATCCGGAAATGTGGCTATTGTAGATCTACTTGCTTAGCTTTAATTTGGTATTTTTGTGGCCTTTTACTTAAATGGACCCAAGAATGTCAGTTTTCGTTGATTGTATGTACTCACAGATAACGCTAGAAAATGGAGAAAATACATTTGGTTAATATACATTTAGAAGCTTGTTCCTATCTTACCTTTATAGCACTAGCGCGATGATGGTACCAAGGGTTTGGGAAGACAACAATAATTTAGACTCGTCATATAAAAAAAACACAATTGTTGGGAGTAAGGAAATGGAGAAAATTTGAAGATTGTTGACCCTCAGAGAAAAGCTTATTAGGTATAGAAAATACTTGTGAACTGGATAAAATGTTTTTTTTTTGTTAATTTAAATTCATCAGATTTACTAGGTATGTTAGCCACTTATTAATGATTAATGTTAATATTGACCTACATTAAACGTGTTATTCTACACATTTTTGTAGTTTGTCATCTATCTTGAATCAAATTATTTATACCATTTCATTTAATTAAACGTTAAAATTGTTTGCTCAGCATCAATAGTTTTAGTAACTTTAATTATTTGCTTGCAATTTAGAATATCCATAATTAAGAGTTTCCTTCTAAAGCATAGGTTGAATGGTGTCATTCTCAGGATAGCTTATACATTTATCACTAATAAAATTAATACTACCACTTAAAAAACAGGTAATTGATGACTTAAAGTTCTGAGTAATATATGTATTTTCTAGTTTTAAACTATATTTTTACTGTAGGCCATTTGTTATTAAAGTGCGTGTTGAATAACATTGATAAATATATGTTAGATTTAAATGTGCACTTTATAAAAGTTAATTAACCTAACCCACAACCGACATACTTTAAACTACATGCAGTATATCCAACACAAACACATAAATTGTTACTCACACTAATCAATTAAGCCATATTAATAAGTTTGACAATTATTATTTAATTTAATGAGGTTTATCACTTTTTTTTAATAATATAGGTTGCCATTTTCATATAAACCTTTTTATGTGCCAATTAATTAGTTTTACTTCTAAACGAGTAGATGGCCTGGCATTTGGGAATCCCACTTCCACCAATGGGACAAAACGCTATTTCCTGGTGACGTAATCATTGCTTGTTATGTCTTAACAGTCCCCCTGGGTTTCCCCTGGTGACACATACCTGGTGACAGTATATTTCCGTTTGACCTGAATTTCCCCTCTGGTTATTTCCATGATGACATGGGGTTGGTGACCTGCTGTCTTCCTTCAATGTCGCAAAGGTTTATTTCTGATTTTCTATGAGGCAATTGGTTTTCTCTGATGACTGGCGCCATTTTGGCAGCTGGTCAAAACAGTAATAGATCGTGACCTTGAATGATGTCGCAACCATATCCAAGTAATGAGTTTTCCCTGATGACTGGCACCAGTGTGCCGGTTCGACAAGAGCAGCCTCCTCGATCTGTGTGACGTAATCATTGTGTGTGATGTAGCATACCTTCCCCCTGCGTTTTCCCGATGACTCATTACCTGCCACCAGTTTGGCGGCTCGACAAGACAAGTAGAGACAGGAATAGATCGTGACCGTGACCACGCCCCTCGCTCACTGTTTGGCTGTTGGTTTTCCCCCTCCGCTGCTCATTCTCTAGAACCCCTCCCCTTGTGACCCTCTTTCCAGTGTTCCAGACATGTTGGTTCTTGCTCCAAATAAGTTGGTACTTGTATTTTCTTGTGTTTTTTGTTTTTTATATACACACATTGATTTTTTGTGCTCAATAGTTAATTATGTATGACCATTGATTTGTTATTTGTACTAATTGGTTAGTTATATCTAGGTAGGAATGGGATGGGACGTTGGAGTTTATTTATTGGTGTGCAGTCCAAAGCACCAGGCGCTCCTCCTTCGACATCGCTAATGACATTCTTCTCTGGACGACCACTTAGCTAAGAGTGTGACCAGTGAACAGCTTAGAGTGTATCACGGCCGTAAAATCCCTTTCACTTTTCCTTCGCTCCCCAGACTCCTTTCATCGCCACGGCGCAGAACTAAGTTAAACACTGCTCCCACGCTCTGTTGGACTGCCTTTCACGTCGCACCAACCTCTCACTTCGTTATATCCCTCTCTTTGTGAGGTCGTCAGATGTCACAAACTTGTTATAAATTTCGGAAAAGAATGGGAACGACATTGTTGAACAGTCATGAACCCCCAGGGCCACTTGGTTTTTCCCGGTGTCGTCATCGAAATATCGCAACCCCGTATATGGTAATGGGATTTTTCACAGCTAAAGAGCATTGACACAGATCTGATTATGCACAATCAGGTGCCTCAGAGGCCTCAGTTAGGGTCCACTATCCCCAACCATAAAATTCTACTAAAATTGGTTATTTGGTATCGTCCGTTTACATGTGCGGATGTATGTATCCGTCATGGATTGGTTAAGCAAGGTAGAAATGTTCCAGCGTTTAGGTGGAGTGAGGGAGAGTAGAAAAACATCCTAGTTCACCTGAGCGAGAATCGAACCCACGACCTCCCTTGCCATAACTACATAAACTTGATATTTAGATTGTGTACCCAACATATATTCCAACCCCAATACACATTAAACAACAAATAAATTTAATATTCACGATTATATTTTGGTATATTAATATATAGCTTTTACAAAAATTCATGTTATACAATTATGAAGATATTGAAATTATTTTTAATGTTATTTAATATCGGAAAATATATTTTGACAAAATAATATATAACTACATAAATTCATATGTAATAACAGGGCTGAATACTGATGTCTCATAACTAGCGACAGTTGGGTGGGTCGACAAGACAAGTCGGGACAAGAATAGATCGTGACATTGAAAGATTTCGTAATAGGTTTACGCTGATGACTGGCACCTTATTGGTGGCTCGACAAGACAGGGGTAGATCGTGACTTTGAAACCGTGAGCCAGGTTATTGACTCCGGCAACCCCATCGCCTCCTCGGCAATGGGGTTTTCCAAGTGTCATCATCGCAACGTCACAAACCCCTATGTGGTATTGTGTTTATCCCGGTGTTGTCGCAACTAGAGAGCATTGACACAGCTCTAATTATTTACAATCAGGGGCTTTAGTATACAGCAGTTAGGGGCCGCTCTCCCCCACCACAAAACTCTATTAAATTGGTTGTTTGGTATCGTCCGTCGACATGCGCGGACGTAGGTATCCATCATGGATTGGAAGAGTAAGGTAGTAATGTTCCAGAGTTTACGTGGAGTGAAGGAAAGTAGAAAATCACATCAGTTCACCCAAGCAAGATTAGAACCCACGACCTTGCTCGCTATAACTATATGAGTGACACGTACCCTTTATAGCAAAACTGTGGTAAGGATGCTTAACAAAGAGTTCCGAAGGGAGGAATACCTACAGTTTACAGAGCGGGAGATTTATTTCAACCACTCCCACAGATTTAGATGAGCCTGACATTTATACAGTGTGAACACTGGGATTCAAGCCTCAATATCTTTACCACATCTAATGTATGTTATGACGGTCGAACTTCCTGCACCCCCACCATTATTGAATGGGATTTGCTGATTGACCAGATTTTTCTAGACCAGGTTGAATTTGTACCTGCATTTTATTGTAGTGAGAAAGTCAAACGTCGATCACTTTGTCATCAGCTGTCTATTGACGCCTTAGACCATGCAACCATCGATGCATGTATAAAATGCAACGTGATGGTAGATTGCTACCCAAGGACCTAGTCTTTTTTTTTCTTGCCAGTGATGGGGATCAAATATGATGGATGAATTGATGGTTTCATTATCTACATTCACGCAAATGAAGGCACACTTACCTTTTAAATTATTAATATCTTGCAACCCCGCACGGCGTTGCCCATAACCCACTGTGGTATTGTGTTAAAAATAGTTTACTAATATAGCTAGTTAAAAATTCGGCTTTGAGGTGCATTTGGACCCCCTCACGTACAAATATGTTAAAATTTCAGATCTCAGCGTGCCGAAGATTTGGATGTGCATCACACACAAACAAACAAACATCATACGCATGACAGGGATTAAAACCCCTAACCCCCCACCCGTTACCATTTATTTAGCTAGCATGTTGTACCCGAACATGCTCTTATTCCTTTATAGATTTGGTTGTATATTAAATAATTATTTTCTGAACTGCACTAATTAACAAATACATAATATAAAAGTTTTATTATGAATATCAAAAATCACAGTTGCTATAATATTTATGATTATTAACACGTGTTTTTTAATTTCCACTACATTGAACCAAGCTGGAAACTAAGATCGAGCAGGACGACATAACCCCCTACAAACATTTGTTTTGATTGATAACTTCTGTCAGCATGTAGGTGTGTAAACAATCCAGTACTAATTACGCTAACGAATTGATAATTAGGAAGTTTTAATTTAGAGGAAGTGAGCCATCATTTGCGTTGAGGGAGAGCGGAAACCACCCCTAGTTTACCCGACCGAGATTCGAACCTCGAACTCCTCCGTCCGCGATCGTCTGGCTATACACGAAACAAGTGCGTCAGTCAACTAGGCCACCGAGGTAAATTTAATTTAGAAACAAAAGTTTTGTTAAATCCAATTTTAAATATTATTTAATGAGCGCAATTATATTTTGTTGACATAATAAATAACATTTACACAAAATAAATTAGCCATTTAAACAACAAAGAAATCTAATGTCCACAACTATATTTTGGTGCAATAATATATAACTTTTACAAACATTTATAAGTCATATTAAATACAACTTTAAATATCATTTACTGCTCGAAACTATATTTTGTTGACATAATAAATAGCATATACACAAAACAAATAAACCACTTAAACAACAACAAAATTTAATGTCACGATTATATTTTGATGGAATAATATAAAACTTTTACAAAAATGCATAAGTAATATTAAATAACCAAAGGGGAAATTCAGGTTAGATGGAAATATACTGGCATCAGCTATGAGTCACCAGTAAATACCCAGGGGGTATTGTTGCGACATAACACACAATGATTACGTCACCGAAAAAGTGTTTTGATCCTTTGGAGGAAGTAGGTTACCCAAACGCTGGGCCATCTAATTAAACGTTTAGATTTAATTCAGGGACTTGATGAGTTGGTATTAATTTACTAAAATATGTTTGATCATTCGAAACTCTAAGTCTATACATAAATATGGTTAAATCACAAGCCATTACATTGTTACTGGATAATGTTATCTCTATTTTCAAATTTAGTTAAAGAGTACGGGATACACACATCTTTAATTTAATTCAAAGATCCAGTGAAGTATTTCTGTAATATTTTCACTTTAACTAACATTACTAGCTGAAACATTAAGTTTAATTTCAGGTTTAATTATAAATTAGTTTTGTATTATAGCTATTACGATCACAAGTATTATTTATGTCACTTTTTCATGAAATATAAACATACATATGAACTTTTTTTGTCTATATGAGTACACTTTCAACCATTTTTCATTTGATTTTACTAGAAATTTTTAATTGTTAAACACTCTTAACAAATATAACCTACATTCTTTCCGGTAAAATATTTATATAAGCCACACAAACCTCCTGTAAATCAACTAAGTGAATATGGTTTTCTGGGATTATGCACCTTTGACTTATTTAATAATTACGTTTCAACTTTTAACACGCAATAAAGGTACATTTTATATTATTATTATATACTCCCTATGTAGCATGTTGATAATACATCCGCACTATAAAATCTATTATAAAGCCATGTATGTCATACTACTTTAATTTTAATATATTTAATAGGTGATTTACATACATAAATATAAAAGCAAATAAAAATCCGTAATATATATTTTAATTTGTTAGCTCCATTAAGTAGAGTATGCTTTTAAAAGAATATGTGACATGAGCGTGATATGTCATGCATCAAGTCTTTTTAGTAATTTAAAACCATTTTGATTTGTTACATATATATTTTTTATGATGATTCAAGAGAAAATATTATTAATATACATATAAAAAATCTACTAACTTCAGTGATTTCAAGCAAACTTTTAATCATTAGAAACAATTTATACACATAATATCAGTCTACGCATTGTGATAACTGTCAAATAAATTTATGTTATAAGAACTACATCCCACTCTTCAATCCACTTCATTATAACCATGCCTTATCTTAATCTAGTTATATCAGGTCCACCTCACCACATTCTATTCTTATCTTGAGCTTATTCTTTCCAGTCCACATCATAACGCCCTATCCCTATCTAAAACCAGTTCTATCTTATCCACCTGATTACATCCTATCCTTATCGTAAGCTGGTTCTATCCAGTCTGCCTTATAACGCCCTATCCCTCTCTTAACCCAGTTATATCCATTCCACCTCATTACACCCTATCCATGTCTTGAGCTTGTTCTAACCATTCCACCTCATTACACCTTAAGGAAAGTGTGATCTAATATTTGTAAAAAACCAACTATTTTTAAGCCTTATATAGCTAAACCATTTCATTGCGCTTCAATCTCATAATCTTTGTGCAGAGCACTATTTACAAAAAGGATATTTCGTAACGCTTTACTTTGTTAGCGAGTGTAGGGCTCTAAAACCTGTGGTAAAAGAGCCTCGACGAGAAATGAATGTTAAGTGCTCTGCCGTTCAAAAAAATATTCGTCTCGATAAGAAAAGAATGTGTGTGTGTAAATCGTGAAACGAAACCTATTGCAAGGAACCCATGCGAAGAGAAGAACGCTTACATACCAATTCACTGACGAATATTTTAGTGGCACAGCTAGCAAATCTTTTATAAATAATCATTACCAACTTGTTGACAACATGGTGTCTCCAACCAGTTTGCGGGGCAAGGTGTCTCTAACCAATTCCAACCTGTCAGACATAACGAGTAGGCTTAGGTGAAGACTAATAACATGCAGCAACAGGAAGAATACCAAAAATAAAATTTTGTATGATATCTTTTTGCATTGATTTGGTAGTAGATTGTATATTCTTTTTCATTTCAGGTGTGTCATTGTACGAGTTGAATGTAGTATAATTTCAGGATATCCAAACTTAATAATAGATTATTACAGATTGTTCTAATTAGGCCTGTAGGAGACATAGAATGGTCTAGAAAGTAAGGATTTGACCATAGTACTAACTACCAACTGGGAATGGACCGGCCTAGTTAAGAAAAAAGAAGCAACTAGTAGTAAAATTGAATAAAGTAAAAATATAGTTGTGTACTAAAATTTAAGAAAGTAAAAAAAGAGTTGTGTATTAAAATTGAAGAAGTAGGGAGGCTTGTGGAATAATCTTGGGTAAGTTAAATAAAAATAAGTTGACCAAAATAATAGTATTAAAAGAAAATGTTAGTAGTGGGGGGGTAGGATGGCTCCAACTTGACCTTTGACCTCATTTCTGGTCATTTACTTTATATATATATATATATATATATATATTTGGTACCTACATATTTGATTTTATTGAGCAATTCAAACAAAAACCTAAGATTATTTGTTTAAAATCGTCCTTTTTAGAGTACGGGATACACTCATCTTTAAATTAATTCAAAGATCCAGTGAAGTATTTCTGTAAGATTTTCACTTTAACTGACATTACTAGCTGAAACATTAACTTTAATTCCGGTGTTAATTATAAATTAGTTTTGTATTATAGCTATTACGATCACAAGTATTATGTATGTTACTTTTTCACAAAATATAAACATACATATGAACTCTTTTTTTTTCTATATAAGTACACTTTCAACCATTTTTCACTTGATTTTACTAGAAATTTTTAATTTTTAAACACTCCAAACAAACCTAACCTAAATTCTTCCCGATAAAATATTTATATAAGCCACACCAACCTTCTGTAAATCAACTAAGTGAATATAGTTTTCTGGGATTATGCACCTTTGACTTATTTAATACTTACGTTTCTACTTTTAACATGCAATAGAGGTCTTTATATATATTATTATATATTCCATATGTAGCATGTTGATAATACATCCGCACTATAAAATCTATTATAAAACCATTTATGTCTTACTACTTTAATTTTAATATATTTAATGTGTGATTTACATATATTAATATAAAAACAAATACAAAGCCATCATATATATTCTAATTTGTTAGCTCCATTAAATAGAGTATGCTTTTAAAAGAATATGTGACATGAGCGTGATATGTCTTGCATCTAGTCTTTTTTGTAATTTAAAACAATTTTGATTTTTTAAATATATATTTATTATGATGATTCAAGAGAAAATATTACTAATATACATATAAAAAATCTACTAACTTCAGTGATTTCAAGCAAACTTTTAATCATTGGAAACAATTTATACACATAATATCAGTCTACGCATTGTGATAACTGTCAAATAAATTTATGTTATAAGAACTACATCCCACTCTTCAATCCACTTCATTATAACCATGCCTTATCTTAATCTAGTTATATCAGGTCCACCTCACCACATTCTATTCTTATCTTGAGCTTATTCTTTCTAAGTCCCCATCATAACGCCCTATCCCTATCTAAAACCAGTTCTATCTTATCCACCTGATTACATCCTATCCTTATCTTAAGCTGGTTCTATCCATTCTACCTTATAACGCCCTATCCCTCTCTTAACCCAGTTATATCCATTCCCCCTCATTACACCCTATCCATGTCTTGAGCTTGTTCTATCCATTCCACCTCATTACACCTTAAGGAAAGTGTGATCTAATATTATGTAAAAAACCAACTATTTTTAAGCCTTACATAGCTAAACCATTTCAAAGTGCTTCAATCTCCTAATCCTGATGCAGAGCACTGTTTACAAAAAGGATATTTCGTAACGCTTTACTTTGTTAGCGAGTGTAGGGCTCTAAAACCTGTGGTAAACGAGCCTCGACGAGAATTGGATGTTAAGTGCTCTGCCGTTCAAGAAAATATTCGTCTCGAGAAGAAAAGAATGTGTGTGTTTAAATCGTGAAAAGAAATCTATTGCAAGGAACCCATGAGAAGAGAAGAACACTTACATACCAATTCACTGACGAATATTTTAGTGGCACAGCTAGCAAATCTATTATAAATAATCATTAGCAAACTGTTGACAACATGGTGTCTCCAATCTGTTAGCGGGGACAAGGTGTCTCTAACCAATTTCAACCAGTCAGACATAACGAGTAGGCTTAGGTGAAGACTAATGACATGCAGCAACAGGAAGAAAACCAAAGATAAAATTTTGTATGATATCTTTTCGCATTGATTTGGTAGTAGATTGTATATTCTTTTTCATTTCATGTGTGTCATTGTACGATTTGAATGTAGTATAATTTCAGGATATCCAAACTTAATAATCTATCATTGCAGATTGTTCGAATTAGGCCTGTAGTAGACATAGAATGGTCTAGAAAGTTAAGGATTTGACCATAGGCCTAACAACCAACTGGGAATGGACCGGCTTAGTTAATAAAAAAGAAGCAACTAGTAGTAAAATAGAAACAACTAATAGTTAAAAAGAAGCAACTAATAGTAAAATTGAAGAAAGTAAAAAAAAGTTGTGTATTAAAATTGAAGAAAGTAAAAAAAGAGTTGTGTATTAAAATTGAAGAAGTAGGGAGGCTTGTGGAAAAATCTTGAGTAAGCTATATAAAAAGAAGTTGACCAAAATAATAGTATTAAATGAAAATGTTATTTAAAAATATAAGCTTTAGATGTAATCATTTATGGTGAAATAAAAGCTTTTTCAGAGTTAGTGAAGATCAACCATAGTGGGGAAGAAAATAATTTTGAAAAGAAGAATAAACACACTTTTGAAAAGGATGATGTATAATTTTAGGAAAAAGGTCATGTTGAAGTTGGAATTGAGACTAAAATTTCAATATAACCATAACCAATGTTTTCAAAGTTATAATTATATTGTTTTGATGATAGTATATAATGAGAGTTAATTAGAACTATAAATAACTTGGGGAAATCAGGTACCCCACACTTTGAATGTTTTTAAGTGTTATTAACTAACTTGAGATAAATTTGACGTGATTAAGCTTTATCTAATTTAATAGTGCTTAATAATACTAAATTATATATAATGAGTGTACAGTTATTTTTATTATAATATTTTGAACTCTTATGGATTTAGGATATTTTGATGAAGTAGACTTATTTTTAGTTTAAATATATATTTTTTCAATATTTTTATCTTTATTTGATTTGGAACAATTTTATCACGTTTTAACTTAAAATAATTTGAATCGTGATATTTTAAATTTTATTTACATACCATTTGAATTCAAACATCAACAATTTTATTTTTCATCTAATGCATAGTGCTATGAGTTATTTTATAAATGTGCATGAATGTAGGCTTAAGTGATGGAAAACAACATGTTTTTTTTATTCGTGGGAGATTTTACAACAATGAGTAACACAGTTATAAAAGGTGAATTATGTATAATGTGTAGTAGGTCAAAGCAAAATCTATCTTAGTTATATTCTTATTCGGTATTTGAAATATTTATTATAAGTTCGAACATTTAAGAATGTCAAACAATATCGAAATGTATGAACATTTTAATTAATTATATAAATAATATTTTTATATGTTATTTTAAGACAATAAACGGTTCTGGGAAGGGTTCTGAAATCAACTCTTTTCAAACATATCAAACAATTTATTTTCACTGAGTAATCGTTTTTTAATTAATTTTCATGATTACATTATTACAAACATTAGACTTTGAAACAATATTATACAAAACTAAAAATTGTATTGCTAAATATATCCTGAGCTGAATTTCAATATTTTATTTTATATTTTACTTGTATAAAATTATTGATTGCTCTCTATTTATCTAACTACTAGCAATCACGCACGGCATTGCCAGTAACCCACTGTGGTATTAGAAGTATATAAGCCCTCAACCTCTACAAGAAATTGTTTAGAATCATGGTCGATTTCGTACACTTCTTATTTACGAAGTGCACGTGGCATATTTTAATCACGGCTATTTCTGAATCGTAATTATAATCCAGATTAACAATATTTCTTCAAAAATTTATTAAAAATAGCCTAATTAAAAAGTTAGATGAAAATTTGAAGATCCGGCTTAGAGGTGCATTCAGACCCCCTTCCGTCCACCTATGTTAAGGATTTCAGATCTCTTCGTGCCGTAGATATGTCTAGGCATCGCACATAGACACAGACAAACTTTTCTTTTTATGATTATAAACATCCAACCTAATTTTCTTAATCTTTTAAACAAACTCTTGATTAATAATACCACGCTTTCCTTTATCCATGACTTACTAGTGAGGGTTGTTCCAACAAAGAATCCATAGGGAGAAATTGTTCCATCTTAGTAATTAAGAAGGGAGGAGTCCCTTTTGGAACCAAATAGTTAAAACTATTATTTTGTGTCATGCTATTAACGACCTTTTATTGAAAAATAACAAGTATACGGTTGTATTTGTCATGTATTGCGCTCCCAAGATATCAATTTGAAACCAAATCGCTAAAGCCAATTAAAAATATTTCAAGTTTTTGATAAATAAGTTATAAGTGAAATACCCATAAATGACTTTTGATTCAGAAAACTAATATACAGTTTTATTTAACTTGTAAAACACTCCCGAGATACCCATTTGGAACCAAATCACTATTGACATTTTAAAAATATTTTACCAGTCTCTATGGTCTCGTGTTATACTAAACTGCCGAGGACTGGGAGATCGGGTTTCGATTCCAGTCGGGGGTCACCACTGAAAATGGTTGTTCCTAAAAAAAAAACCTTTCTCCAAGAAAATGCAGGTGCCCTTCATATACTTACCACATCCCTAACCCATTACTGTAATTAGTACATAGGCGTATAACCCACGCAAATGCGGGTGCACTTCCCATAGGTTACACCTACCCCATCCCTAACCCATTAGCGTGATTATAACATAGGCGTATAACTGAAAGATAGTAAGACGCGGTGAGAAACATACACTGTGAATGTGATGTTTCGGTTGGCTCTATACTGTTAATACAATCTCACCTTAGGAGGCTAAAACATGCTTATGAAATGATAAATATTATTGAGGACTCGTTAAAAAGATTAGCATTGTTACATGTTTATTGAATGATGGTAGTTCTAGAGAAATTAACATGCAAAAATATTTTTAAAATATTGATACAATTTTAAAATAAGATTGGCGTTTGATAAAGTTATTTAGTGTTTATTAACTATATTGGACATGTAACCTTGTTACAATATAAATTCGTTCCGTGTTGGTTGAACCACTCCCCAAAACAAATTAGCAGCATTGCGCGTGAGCTCAGCGCACGTCGGTGGGCGTATTCATAACTTCTACTAACTTGGATTACCACTTGGATTATACAATCTGTAGTTAGTACTATTTCCGTCATAGCCAATAAAAAAGGCCTCCTTAACCTTGCTTTCAAATTTAGTACGGGCTTGCTTGGGAATATTTTCATAATCGTCTGCTCCAAATTTACGCAAATGCTTCAAAGTTCCTTTTTTTCCAGTAATTCTCGAACGGTGTCACGATATTGTTTTACCTCGCTTGGCTGCCAATTTAAAATGCAATCACTCATATTTACTTCCTAAACCCACAGTTCCTCCGGTAGTCCTTTGTCAATCAGCATTGTCCTGGTGAAATCCACAATGAATCGATTTTCCCAATCGACATGCCCATTCTGCTTCGCACAATATGGAGCAGTTCTCTCGCAGATAGTCCTGGTTATCATAAAATGCTCTGTATATTTTTAGTTAACAAACTCGGTACCATTGTCAATCTTAAGTACTTTTATTTTGTTTCCTGTCTGCGTTTCTATGATCATCTGGAATTGTATGAACGTATAAAAACATTACTTTTGTACTTAATAAAATACACAAAATTATATTACGTGCAGTCGTCCTTAAATAACAAGAAATAATTGGATCCTCCCAGCTACATAGCTGGCATTTTTCCACATACATCTGTGTGTATAAACTCGCCAGGGTTACTTGCTAGAGAATTAAGATTTTCATAAATTGGTATTTGATATGTCTTGCCAAATTTACATGACTCACAAAACAGCTTGTCTATGTTGTTCACCTTTAACCCTGGTAGTAGTCCTTGACTTGCCATGGTTTTGAAGATATTGATATCTGGATATCCCAGTTGTTCATGTCATATCTTCACTGACTCCTTTTTTGAATTGGCTTGCTCAAGCGGTTTATTTTTGAAAAGCATCTTGTATCATTCGTTAACCATTTTAATTCATGTTTAAACAACTCGATTCTGTACTGGAATCAGTACTTCAATTTTTCTTTCATTGAACATCACTTCAAACTGTTTACTAGTCACTACTCCTACTGAAACTAAACTAAAAAATCTCGGCATTTTGGGATGTTTGACTTTTAATACTTTTGTAATTTTTCTGAACGTTAGCACCGCAAATGTTTTAGTGGCATTATCTTTCTGCATGAGCCACTTCTCTTCCCTGGAAATGGAGAAGTTCGGTTCTCAAATGTTTGCATTACCTCAGCGTACGAGTCCCACGCACTTATGAAAACACTGAAGCTACTTAGCAAACCCTCAAGAGTTTTTCAATTTTGTCCCCGTCGGAAACAAATTCTCCAAAGTTTGCTTATGACAGCACCATTGACTCGATCGTACTTATATGCTGAGCATTTTTATAGTTTGGATTCATCGTATAGCTGAAGCACTGCTGCTTGAGACTAACCTTATTTACAGAGCTACGTTGTTCGTGAACATTCTTGAGGCGAATCCACATTTGAGCCACCGTCTCGAATGCGATGATTGTTTGTAATTGAATATACTCAAGTCTCATTGAAATTATCAATATTCCTTTTTCGTTCCCATCGTTCCATGTCTTACTTAATCTGAATGTTAAAATTCTTGACTTTATCCATCTTTGTAAGTAACCTTTATGCTCTTTTCACAAAAAACAAATCAGCTACCGTTAAATTCTCCGAGCACTCAGCATCAAAAAATTATGTATCTCTCGTGTCGGTGTGTCCGTTCACAACGTGTAAATCATTTTACCATTGTACTTTATTCACTAACACATTGATCAGCACTACTGGGCTACCTTCGAAGCGGGGCCTTCGAGTAAGATGGATGGTCCAGGCATAGTCAGCTGGGGAGGTTTTCCTGGAGAATGAGTGTTTCCCGGCAACATAAATCCACCGTGAGTTAATATCTGCCACATATTATTATAATATATTAGTTCTTTCATTCATTGTGTTAATTATATTTATGGTATTTTTATTGTACAAATTAAACAGCCAATTTAACATACTACAGTTGTTCGATCAAAGAAACCTTTTGTGTATGTTTTCCATCTCTGAGACCATAGAGATCATCTGGGGAAAAATCTTTTCATCTTAGTCAGTAAGAAGGTAGCGGACATTTTTTCAACTTGAGCTCTGATTAGTTATATAAAACATAGTATGAATAAATGCAGGGAAGTGTTTGTAACAAGTTGATAGGGCGTTCCCAATCCTCACACAGTCTTAAGGTACATCTAAAGAAAACCACACATACGAGGGGTGTTCAAAAAGAAACCGAACTTTTGAAATCGCCCCCCAACCGGCAGAGGGAGCACGCTGCGGCTACTGATTGCACGTAGCGGCAGGTTTAGACAACAAACTGCCATTTGCCGCGTTTCGCTCTGACCGTTAATTAGCGAGTTACATCCGCTGAAGTGAGCACGTGCGCAAGCTGTTCGTCGGATTAGAGCCAAAGGGACAATGAAAGAGCTTGAAGAACAACGTGTGTGTGTGAAATTTTGCTACAAACTTGGCAAAACTTTTACAGAGACATTTAAATCGCTTAGCCAAGAATACGGGGAGGACTGTGTGAGTTGAACGCAGTGCTATGAGGGGTTTAAGCGTTTTGAACATGGCAGAATGTCAGTCAGTGACTATCCCAAACCTGGACGATCTTCCACATCAACAGATGACGACCATGTCGAGAAAGTTTGTGTTGTGATTCGTGGAAATCGTCGTTTAACTGTTCGAGAAGTTTCTGACGAAGTGGGAATCAGCGTAGGATCATGCCATCAAATTTAGAGTGACAAACTTGATATGCGTCGTGTCAGTGCAAAACTCGTGCCACGTTTGTTGACAGACGATCAGAAACAGACCCGTGTTGAAATCACCCAGGAACTGCTTGCCAATGACAATGACAATGAAAACTTCCTTAAGTACATCATAACAGACGATGAGACGTTGGTTTATGGCTATGATATTTAAACGAAGGTGCAGTCGTTGCAGTGTGTGGGAAAAGGGTCTCCTCGTCCAAAAAAGCACGCATGAGTCGGTCAAAGATCAAGGTGGTGTTGGTTGTGTTTTTTTGACTTCAAAGGCATTGTCCATCAGGAATTTGTACCTCGTAGTCAGATGGTAAACAAGGAAGTCTACCAGGGAATTCTAGCGCGTTTGATGGATGCTGCGCGCAGGAAGAGGCCTGAATTGTGGGAAAACTAGACTTGGATGTTACATCATGACAATGCGCCGGCTCATGCGTCGCTCCTTGTCCGCAGCTATCTAGCAAAACATCACACTCCCATAGTGACCCATCTACCGTATTTTCTGGACCTAGCCCCAGCAGACTTTTTCCTGTTTCCCAAACTTAAAACCACGTTGAAGGGACGTCGTTTCCAAACCATAGAGGAGATCCAGGACAATGCGACAAGAGACCTTCGCGCCATCCCACAAAGTGCGTTACAGGAGGCTTTCCAAAAATGGAAGCAACGTTGGGAACTGTGTATTGCCAGTAGAAGGGACTACTTTGAGGGTGGCAGTGCCTAAAATGTTTTACAATGAGCAATAAAGAAGTTATAGCAAAAGTTCGGTTTCTTTTTGAACACCCCTCGTACACGTGTGGTGCGGACATTATTGTTTTGGTATCGAAATACGTAGTTAATCAAAGCGTTTGAAAGAGACCACACGCCAGTGAGAATAGCTGACAGATCTCTTAGTCAGCAGTGACGTGTTATTAAAGTAACTTTTATCAACACCATACAAGCTATTATAAAAGGGGTTGACAGTTACACTCGCTGTATATATTGCTCCAAGAAAAGACACGCTAAAAATTAGTAATTTATAGGAGAACCTACCAAAATAATACATCCTTAAGTATACATTTATAAAATTATATTAACAATGGACACTATATTTCCGATATTAAATTTTTGTGAAATATTTTACAAATACAATAAAAGTGACAAAAAAACTTCACATGGACAAAGCTAAAAATATTTCAAAGAACATATTAATAACCAACCTAACTAAGCACCAACAAAAAACCATAATTACACAATAACTAATTTTATATATATATTTATATATATAATCAAATACAATTTTGTTTGCGGTTTTATTTTAATTTTAAATATGAAATACTTGTACTCTAAAATACAAACTAATTTATATCAATAAATCATGAGAACTAAAATTTTTTATACCAGCGAAAATTAAATAGGGTACCTTCAATATAATTACAATTTATTTTAAATACTACCGTAAATATTCATTTTGTTAGTGATTCGAATCATTTTTAGTATATATAAAGTATATAAAATAAACAAATTACAAGTAAATGAACATGTTCTATATTAAGTAACACAACAAATCTGATTGATTCACATTTAACCCAGTTTTTCAACATCGCTAATATTCTTCTTCGTCCGACATTACTGAGGTAGCATCGTGATATATAATCTTTAAATAATTAACTGTGTTTGAACATTGAATATAGGTATATTATTTGGTTTAATTTGAAACATTCATACAAACATTTTAATTTTTAGTGAGGTTCAGTTGTACAATTTATTAATTTAACGTGAAAGACATAAATGTGTAATGTTATGAAGAAATATAAATGCAAAACATTTGACTAATATTTTGAGTGATTTGTAATAATAATTACAAGTTATGACACTTTATAACAAAGAAATATTGAAATTATAACAAACAACTTAAAAGATCAATACGTTTAAAAAATTGTAGACCTTTTAGTCAATTACATTTAAAACTATGATTTTACAAAACAAAGGATAATGTTATCGTGCATAAATTTCGTATCTCTTTATTATATGATGGGATTAAACAGAACAAGTTATAAGACTTGAGAAAATATAAAGAAATTATAAAAATCGAATTTGTATTTATTTGAATTCCCTGTTCCTTGGTTACTGCTACAAATGCTAAAGGTTATATATATTACATGTTTCGATGCTAGGACGGCATCATCCTCAGGTCAGAATTAAATGATATGTAGTTGCGTGTTATATGATGTTAATATAAGAAACATTAATTTAATACCATAAAAATTAAATAAGATAAATATTATATTTTCTTGGAAAAAATGTGAAAGATATTTCTTATAAAATAACCGCTTTCTTCTGGTCTAGTTCTCCAGTGATGAGGCGAATGAGGTCTTGTGTTTTTTGGAGTGTCTTTTTCTGTGGGACTCTTGCTCCTACGAGAGCTTAGAAAACATTAAATTCCTTGAAAAACATTCAAATGACGTGACAGGTAAGTTTGGAGATGAAAGAGAATATGGTGGTTTATTGAGGCAATACAAGCTAAATTTAAAATACCTTATATGCAAATTTTTCTGCCTTTGAAATTACATAAAATTTCAATATTTAACGAGTGCTATTGGTGTTAGCTCATGAAATATATTATTTTCACGTCACTCATCTATTCATAATTTTTCTAACAGATGACAGTTTTCAATGTTTCGTTAAATACTTTTTAACAATTAAACATATGTTTTTATCTTCAACATATGCATGAGTAACGATGAATGCATGATTAATATACTTAGTGAAAATACCTACATGTATTATATAATAATTAGTTATTGTAAGAATGTTAAAATAATCAAACCAGCACCTGATCTTCCATAATTTACTTTCAATATTTATTATTATTATTATTATTATTATTATTATTATTATTATTATTATTATTATTATGTGCCCTGTTTGTTGACAGGTGTAATCATTTTTCAGTGAACTTAGACTGCCAATGTACCATGTACTCTACCTCCTCCTTAAACTAATAGAATTTTATTCTTTCCTTCTAGCAATATGTTAAGTAAGAATAGATATTTTGGTGACCTGGTGGTCTAGGGGTAAGGTTTCAGACTTCTGTGCTGGAGGCCATGGTTCAATCCTCGTTCCCGGCACAGATTTATCTGATTACCAACCATTCCTTCACCTCTGACAAGACATCTTGTAAATGTGGGGAATGCCAGGATTCCACCGTGGTTTGGATCCCACGTTAAACTGTAGGTCCTCCATTTCATCTCACAATCACCCTACCATTACACATTGGCGTGCTAATAATAATAATAATAATAATAATAATAATAATAATAATAGATATTTCCACAAACCAATAAGATGTTCACTCTTGGATTACTGTATGTCAGGGTAAGTAAATTTCTCTGCAGATCAAACATTTTATTGTTTACTGAATATTGTTTTTAGTTAAACGTGGTTGTCGCCTTATTTCTAACAAATAAAATGTAGCACCATTTATTATTAATGTTGTGTACAAGATATAAAATACTCACATCACATGTCAGTACTGTTTCAAACGATTCAGAAGATTTTAAGTAAAATTTTGTAGGTGTCTAGAAAAATGTAGCCTAGTTTTTAAATAATTGTACTGTTAGTATAATGCATGATCATACTCAAAAATTTTGGTTTACAAAATCTTATAGGAAAATTAAATAATCTGATAGTTTTTCAAATTGAGAAAAATAAAAAGAGTAAATTAATTTCGTTTCTTTATTAAAATAAAAAATATCTCATTTTAAAGAAAAGATGAACTATTATTATTTTGCTAAAGTACTCCATAAGAAGAACTGAAACTTAGCTTAGTATTCCAGAGGAGCACATATTTTCCAGCAATAATTTTACATAAATAATTCATTAGCCTATTGAGATCACGCGTAGAATTGTGTCACCATTGGCCACGGTAACTTTATAAGAAAACCATCCTCATTATTAAAAATAAATCTTAATTAATCTCGAATATGTTTTACTTTAACTTTGAATGCAAATCAAAATAATATCTTGGAATTCAGAGAGTTTCATCAAAATTAATTGGCTTTAAGTGAAAACAAGGCCTGCGCCTGCTTTTCAATGCTTTGGACAAAGATGTTTTTAAATTAATTAATAACTTAAATGTACCTAATAAACCCACAGAGTTGACAAATGACGCACTTATTGGATAGTTTTATAGATTTTTCCGCAAGGTGAGTCTGTTTTTCGTTCTAGATGTAAGTTTTGTATTGTTATTAAAGAGCCCGAAAAGAACGTAAATGAGTAAATGGGCTTAAAATGCGATTTGGCATCAAATTGTGAATTTGATACTCATCTAAACTTTTATGATGTCAGCTCCAAAACTCTACATTTTCATTGATGAGGAAAAACCTCTACGCCGCACAGACACCTTTGGCTAAGTGGCTGTTTACCAAAATTTTGACTTTTACATTACAGATTGTATGCTCTTGGATCTGGGCTCCCATTATTAATGGTTTTGTTTTGTTTTTATGGGTGGTTGGAAAAATAAAAACAAAATGATTTTATAAATGAAGGTATTATTTATGGCGTGTACACAAAAATATGATACAAAATAGTGATACTAAAATGTAAAAAAGTGATTGCAAGAGTACTTATAGTCTAGAACTTTTGAGAGATTTCTTTACTGAAAAATCTTTAATGATCTCATCATACAATATTTATGATGCCACTTTATGTTCAATGTTAGCTATTCTTAGGTTTGAAAGATGTTCCTGTCCAGGCAATCCTTTACAATTATAATAATTGTACAATTGGCAGCAATAAGCCAACTACTGATTCGAAGAGGGTGGCGTTATTTGATAGCTCGTGATATTAAAAAATCACACATTTGTAGCCGACGATTTACACACGTCCATCATTGACTCTGCCTTAAAATATAAGTTAAGAACTACCTTGTGCATGGGACGATTCCTAGATAGCTCAGTGATAAGAGCATTGGTGTACTAAGCCATAGATTATGGGTTCGATTACCGTGTCTAGATGTCATTTTTCAATTTTCAGAATACCTATCCTTATTTACCTTACATATTTCACAGAAAATAAAGGTGTTTGTTCTCCATTTATGAAGTATTTTCTTATGCATCATTTATTTTCTATCAAACAAAAAATCTAAAACCATTTATATTTTTTTGGTCCCGATGATTCTTTTATTACACAGCTCATTTAGCTACACCCCCCCTCCCCCCTTCCGGCAGTAGCCGGGGCTTGCACACCAGCTGACCCCTAGCCCCCATACTCAGCCCTGCTATTGTAAATACATTTATTTTGGGAATAGTATAGGTATAACTAACTTTATAATTTTTTTTAGAAAATATCACTAAGTTGGCAATAATTGCTAAATCGATAGCGCTATCTATTGATAATAATGCTTATTTAATTCAATGTTATTTAAGATACATTTTTTTAAGAAATGGAACAAGTTTTTTCATATGTATATAAGAGATAGCTGACGAGTCCAATTCAGAAAACTAAAACATTAGCCTGGTTCATCTAAAGAGGTTATTTGTGATAAACACTCAGGTTATAATCAAGCCTCATAAATATTTTAAAAAACACATTTACATATACAATATATTTTAACATATTGGATATTTTATAATTGGTATTAAAAATAATACAAATAAAATAACTCAATTAAGATGCATTTTTATTTTTAAGCGAAAATTCAAGATAAAAGACAATTCCTAACCAAAATATGTTGAGTATGCTATTGAAAGCCTGTTTGTGATTAATAAACCTGAAGAAGTAGACCCCATTTATAATGTTGTTTTGAAGATCGACAATGGCAGCATAAGATTTCAATGTAATACCGTCTGTTTGAGCACAATAATACCGTGGAAGCTGTTTAATATTTACTTTAAATTTGGATGCATCCCTCGATCCCGACTAAGTCCAAATCTTCCCAGCTCTATCACTTTTATACTAAATTTCTTAGTGGTTAAGTGTGAGAGAATATTCGGGAGTTCAGTCGCAGTTGAGTGGGGAGAGCCCAGGGCTGGTTTCACCACCTTAGGTTATTTTATTTTCAAAGAATACACGATGAATAAAAACATAAGGTCAAATCTTAAGGAGCGTATAGAGGGACACAGGTAAAACAAACTTCTAATACGAATCCATGTTCTCCAAAATAATCCTGAGTCAGGCGAGGCCATTGAATGTGGGAAAAAATTATGCCATTCCGCTGAAATAATCTGTACATTCAATAATTCACACACGTTGAAAGAAATAACAACTGGCACTCTTCTTGTTACGCCCACATTTTCTTACGTACGATAATTGGCACATCCGATAACAGTCCTGGCATTATTTCTTCTAGAAAGATTCTGTAAAGTTGTCCAGGCCAAACATTATCATCAGGTATACCCACCCATATATTCACAAAACCTCCCTTGGTGGTTACGAGCAACGGCAGCATGGGGGTTCTGTTTAGCCCAACCATGCCTGTTAAGTGCAATTGAACAAGTCATCTTTTTCGAATTATGTTTCAACCTTCAACAATACTCTGCTCTAAAAGTGGGGCTCGTTCAGAAAACGCTGTAATATTCATAGATATAATTTGCGGAAAGTGTTTAATTTAGACCCTGATCGTGTGATTGAAGATTAAGTTAGTAGGAAAATACAAGGTATGCTTATAAGACTTACCAGCCTTCAATGGCTTTGCTTGACTCAGGAGGACTTCGGAGAACATTTATTCATATTTAAAATTATTCTACCTCTGTCCCTCTATACTATCTTTAAGTTTTGAACTTAACTCTTCAATAGTTCTGTATTACAGCTGCATTCATAAGTTGATGTATTTGAACGGATCCAATAAAGTTGAGATGACACCTTCCAGTCATAAGGCTTCTATGATACACAATCCTAATACGGAATCTGCTTGACTTATTTCCAAGGGCACCCACAAAACTGTCAGGGGGATATGGCGCAACACTATCAGTGTCTACAAGTGCAGCTTTCCAATAGATGGGTCCAGGAACACTATACCTCTCACGACAGCACCTCATACAGTACTAAGGTGTTGTCCGTTTCAAAACGTAGGCCTTCCTGATTGAAGTCTACGACCCACAAAAAACAATAAGAGGAGAGGCCATCTCATTAGTGTTGGCATCCAGTGGGTATCGTGTTTGCTAAACCCAGACGTCGAAAATGTTGAAATGGTGCCCTCAATAGTTGTTAAAATCAATATTTTACAATGTAACATTGATATTTACCGTTAGGCTCAGTAGTTGACTGGGAAAACTATTTCAATAATCACTCAACCGGCTGGTGGAATTAAAGTATTGTCATATTTTTTAAATTGGGACAAAAAAATTAACCATTTAAATCAGATTTGACAACGGGAAACACTAACTTGGAACCACATTGCATTTAATTCTGGTGTTTCAAAAAATAATACAAAAATTTATTAATCTTTTAAAAATCAATTTCTACAAAAAAATTATATTCTGTATTTGAATGCTTTATATCCCCCTTAGCTTATTGTGAAACATACTATCATAAGACAACAAGCAAATTACCAAAATAGAAGCAGGTTTTATAAGCAGACAATACCCAGATGCATAACGGAGAAAAGGAAGTACAGTAAAAATAGTGGTTTGTTATTTATTTTCCAGGTAGAAGTTTACATAATACTGCTGCAATGCTATTTATACCTCATTTTAAAAAATATAATTAAAAAGTGTTTAATTTTTATTATATCAGACCAATAAACTCCAAATAGTTGGTCATTATACACAAAATGCTAACTAGCTTTAAAAATATAACAAAGCTTATTTGTTAATTAAATTATTTTATTGATGAAATGAGTTGAAAATTAACAGAAACACATATTCAAGTAATAGCTGCACAAGCTAGAATAAAATAAATAGGAATTGGTTTTGTTAAACTTGTTGTACAACAACAAAACGCATGCTAGGTTTATTTTATTTTTAAAAGTATTATAAAATAAAATGATGTATTTAAAACATTTATTGTTCAGATTAATATCTGAATTTTAAAAATGCAGCAATAGCATCAATAACATTAATTCATATTTCTTTAAACTTAGTGTTATTACTTATTAGTTTTCATTTTACGCTTCTAATGTTAGGCTGTGTCTCCTAGAAGTTATATTTTCCTATTGTAACACACAANCTAACTTATTCAAGTAATAGCTACACAAGCTAGAATAAAGTAACTATGAATTTATTTATTTAAACTTGTTATACAACATCAAAATGCATGTTAGGTTTATTTTATTTTTAAAAGTATTAAAAAATAAAATAATGTCTTTAAAACATTCATTGTTCAGATTAAAATATGAATTTTTAAAGTGCAGCAATAGCAGCAATAACATTAATTCATATTTATTTAAACTTAGTGTTATTACTTTTCATTTTACGTCTCTAATGTTAGGCTGTGTCTCTAAGAGGTTATATTCTCTTATTTTAACACACAGTAAATAAAATGTTAATAGTATGTTAAAGTAAAATAACATAGTTTCAAATAAACCTTAGCTATCAAGACGTTTGAGGAAACACACACAAAAACATTAAACTACAATGTTAAGTTGAAATGATCTTTGTGACAAAATAACATCAAGCTGCACACAGTAGAAATTGAACGAATTAAATATAGATATATCAAATAAATTATCAAGATCTAGTCATTAAAATATTGGGATAGCTGTTCCTTGTCCTTATATGTTTTATTTAATACATATATTAATCAAACCACGGTCAAAGTTCCATGCTCTAATCACATACACTAGACACTATACAATGTAGAAACAAAACGGACTGATGTTATTTGTTTAGCCAATACAACATGTTTTAAACCAGTTTTGTTAATACTTGTAACAATATACGCCAAAGCACTGGTTGTGGTTAGAATATTAATTAAATACAATTGCTATATTTTCCATAAGAGATATTTGAACGTGCTACTAAAAATAAAAATAAATATTTTTCCAGAACCACTCCAGTTAGAGGAAGCAAGAACAAGGGACAGATCCTTGGATAAAAATGAGTTTAAGGAGTACAGTGTCCTAAACACTAATACACTAGTACATTTCCATGCCAATGACGCCAAATTTTGTTCTTGTTTTCTTTGTTGTGACACAGGGATATAAAATAATTAATACATATTTTTGAAACAGACCGACATATATCGATAAAATAAAAAATCGATAATTCAATATTTCTCATTAATTTCAACTACTATGTAGAGTTTGATTCAGTAGTGTAACATCCTGACCCACAAGGCCTGCAATACTGTGGGGTGGGGCGGAGGGTTGGCAATTGTATAAGGGGCCCACGTAAAGAAATTTTAAAATTTGGTAAGAATAATTGTAATCAATTAACTTAAATACTGATTATTGACAATTTAAATATTTGAATATGTTAGTCATAAAGTGTGTTGTAAATTATAACTAAGCTTTATCATTATTTCAATTATTTTATTTTGTTTTAAATAACCCGGACTTATTTTTATCTTCATGCGATAAAACTGACTGGTTGATGACGTTTCCAAGACAGAAAAGAGCCTAAAACAGTCATTATAAGGTGTAATTAATAAATTAGTAGTTATTTAGGACTAATAATAATTTCTTATAACGATTATTAAGGTGTAAGATGACTTGAAAAATGGGGCCCTAAAATAAATCTTGTGTGTTTGTGGGGTAGGGCTAAAAGGC
>CABFOW010002369.1:35233-51149 GCA_902141385.1 Timema californicum
GGGGGGGGGGGGGGGGAGAGTGCAAGCTTAATCTGTTACTCCACCGGTTCAACTATGTTACTTGGTATTTTTATTTTTAAAGAACTAATGACCTCATTTGTATGGCTATACCGATAAAAAAAAAGGATAAATATTGGGTCCACAAGGGTCAACAATTCGTATTAAACTTCGACTTCCGTTTAACATTTTTGACATTTTATTAGGTGTTGCACATCTTCAAGTCATAGCATTGCTATTAAATTCCTAATTTATAAATGTTTACCAATAAAAATGTAAATATTACCTATTGAGTCCAAAATTGAGTTGATCATTGTTGGACAAACATTTATCCTTCGAGGTTTAATGAAAAAAAAAGTGAGAATCTACTTATATTTAATTACTCTATAGCATTTGAGATTCATTGCGTTAAAATTTAAGTAGTATTCTTTAACAACTAAAGCTCACAAAATTGTATCAATATATTTGCAAATATCTCAGAAACTTTTGGTTTTATAAAAAAATATTTCATATAAAAGTTGTTTATTTTTAATAATCCTACAATATTGCAATGATAAGTTATTTAGTATATCCAATAGTTGCGGAGATATGGAAATTTCAAATTCTGTAAATTACCTTAAAATTCATTTTCATGGGAAAATGAAAATAGCCAGTTTATTTATTATCTTATTCAACGCCTAGATTACGAATTTTAATAAAAATCGTTATAGCCAATTTTGAGAAAAAAGACTTTTTCTCTTTATGACCTTCAGTAAACTAACCTTAATTTTAGGGTTAGATATCCAATTCCAAAAACCCCTCGGGGAAAACTTAGATACTAAGTTTTAGCTTAATCGGTAAAATAGTTTATGCTATAGTTTGAGGTACAGACGTATATACAGACATATGGGAGTTCAAAAACCATTTTTTCGGATTTGGAGATGTATTAAACATCAAGATTCTTCAAAATCTTGAGTTCGATAAAAATGAAATTTCGATCAGATTAGTTCCTCTACCTTTAAGATAGCGAAAAAGTAAAAAAGGCGATCGCAAAATAAAAAGTAACATGGGTCACATTTCCTACAAATCTATGTAAGAAATAACAGTAAGAATTTGTAAACTGCTGTGTCAAACAACTTGTTTCTAAATTATAACGCACTTTGACCAAGTTTTCTTAAAAACCAACGTAAAATATACATAAACCTATACTATTTGTATGTATTTAGTATTGTATGTAATTTATCAAATAGTTGGTAGGTTAGTTTAAAAATGATAATGATATTGAATATTTAATTTCAAATTCAATCAATGTAAACTACCTAAATAAATTAATATACAACATCAAATTAAAATATAGCCCAAATATTATATGACTTTCGACCCTACCATCATTGGCAAGCAAGATTGAGCTTCAAGAACATTTAGGCAAGTTGGCCAATAATGGAATGGTAAATCCTAGCCGGGTTAATGGAGGTTGGTTACCTCAAACCCATTTTTCGTTCTTAATAGACGTAAATATTCTTATATTTATGCGTATAGTTCTTCGATACCCTTCCTACCCCATTGATTTAATAAATTATGGATACACATTATGAATGGTGAGACAGGTAAAACAATATTGTAGTTGAACACTTTGTAAGTGACATCATCCTTGACACAATTTAACGCTGATTATTAAAGCATTAGTGTCACCCTGCATTAGAATTACTAAATCGTGTGATAATATCAAATATAATCTCTAAAATCAGTGAAATGGAGCTGATTGTAAGACCCCCAAGAAGAATGTAGAAGGAAGTCTGAACATGGCTGAGTTCTAGTGGTGTCAGTTCAACTGGCTTAATCCTATTACGAGCTGACAGCATCACTTCATATCTATCATCACTTTGCCACTTATTAATTATACCACCTTCATATCCCCTTCTCATTACTGTATCTACTAAGTCTTGATAGGGGGAAACAAAGGGGAACTGTAAACAGATATATATTTTGTAAGAGCACTCCTCCATTATGTGCATTAGAGGATATCCTTCCTCATAATAGTCGTTGAGTTGTATAAATAAAAGCAAAATTAAATCAGCATCAGCATACGCGAGTGTTCTATTGAAGGCAATCGTGTCAAGTACACTTTTTATATCGGATTCTAACTTAGCCCTCTGTAATAAAAAGTTAAACACTTTATCACCAGGATCGGAATTAACTAATAAGACATCTATAATATCTTTCTGACCATCATAATTAGGTATAGATATCATTAGTCCAGATTCATACAGCTGCTCCATATTGTCAATATCTGGATAGTAATGGGGTGTCGTCAAGTAACTGGTCAAACTTCCTTGATACGCGCTCATCAGTACCAAAGTTAACAACAAACACGAACCAATAAAACATTTATGAGGCAAGGAAACTACAGAAAGAAATGTCGCACCACTCAAAATTATTCTAAGAGTCTCCAATGTTGTTTTGGTTTCTAAGGACGCATCTTGTCTGAACAATTTCCAGAACAATGTGATCATTGGTAAAGTACAAAATATAGCTACCCAGGTAGTCTTTGTAAAAGGTAGAATCACATTCATATATTGTGGGACACGAAGTGCTTTTGGCACTAGTAACTTCAAACAAGGTGTATCACAAGAAATGCTAGTTTTGAATATATTATTAGAATGTTTAATTGTTGCATCTCCATATATATCTGGCATTTTTGTTTTACTGTCCAATTTTTCTTCTTCAATTAAAGCTTCATCGCTATCACTGGCTTGGTGCTTCGGGTCGATTATCGCCATTGTTCCGTTTATATATTCGATAAACATTAGAATGCAATTGAGTGTACTTTTTTCATATCCTGATTTTAAAGCGTATATATTTCTACTTTTAGAAACCTTTATTTTGTATCCATAAATATCATGTATTTTGTCTGTAAACATATTTTTATATTTATTTCCCTTCAACAATTTTGACAGATCTATAAATGTACCATTGTTTCTATACTGGTTGAAGAACCATGCCTTGACATCACTAATTACTGATATAGAGTCAATTATTTGGTTTTCATAATTAGGTAGAACAATCAATATTACATTTAAAATATTATACTCAAACCATGTCTTACGGCATTCTTCTTGAAATACCTTTATCTCATTATTATCATTTGATGTAATAATTAATATAAAAGGGGATTTTGGATTTCCAAGGAAGGTTTCTCTAAATTCTTTCAGTCGCACCCAAAAAAATCTTTTCATTATTTCCTATAAACCAAAATATTACTTCTGGTATTTTTAAATCACCATTTAAAACCAGATCATCTGGAAACATTTCATTCAATAATACCCATTTACCATTTCCTTTCACATTTAAAATTAAAGCAGGAAAATACTCAAGTTGCTTGGAAAATGTATCTACATTTTGAAGATGGTTTCCTTGTAAGACAATAGTGGACATTAGACATGGATGACTTTTTCTTACCACGTCAATAATGTGATGAATAATTTCAGTAAAGCTGTTGCTAGCAAAACTGGCATGTCCTACCGAAGTAATAAGTTTTGTATCGATGATAATTATTGAATAAAATATTAAAAGAATTGTCTTTAACATTTTCACTGTAATTTTAATCTAATTGCAAACGGAATAACACATTTAATAATTTGATCCCATTTTATGTATTTAATAACATAACAAATTAAATTATACTTTAATCTCAAGTTTTAATTAACAATCTGGTCCGGTTAAGTTTATTTTAATTAACAGAGTTTATTGCAATTTTACTAGTTGGTTGTTTTTGTTCTGATCGAGAGTTATATATTAACGGAACAGAAAGATCCGGAAATGTGGCTATTGTAGATCTACTTGCCCAAGGATGTCATTTTTCGTTGATTATATGTACTCACAGAACACGCTAGAAAATGGAGAAAACACATTCGGTTAGTATACATTTAGAAGCTTGATCCTATCTTACCTTTATAGCACTAGCGCGATGATGGTACTAAAGCTTTGGGAAGACAACAATAATTTAGACTCATCATATAAAAAAACAATTGTTGGGAGTAAGGAAATGGAGAAAATTTGAAGATTGTTGACCCTTAGAGAAAAGTTTATTAGGCATAGAAAATACTTGTGAACTGGATAATATGTTTTTTTGGTTAATTTAAATTCATCATATTTACTAGGTATGTTAGCCGCTTATTAATGTGAGTATTGACCTACATTGAAAGTGTTATTCTACACATTTTTGTGGTTTGTCATCTATCTTGAATCAAATTATTTATACCATTTCATTTAATTAAACGTTAAAATTGTTTGCTCAGCATCAATAGTTATGCCTTAAACTATGAGTGAAGAATGACCATGGGCACGGGACGAATCCTGGATAGCTCAGTGGTAAGAGCATTGGCGTAATAATCCGAAGGTCCCGTGTCAAGGTGTCAATTTTCAGATTATGACATTTATAAGCTTGTTCCTATCTTACACTTATAGCACTAGCGCGATTATGATACCAAGGGTTTGGGAAGACCACAATAATTTAGACTCATTAATTTATTTATTTTAAATGTCGGGAGTAAGTAAATGGAGAAAATTTGAAGATTATTGACCCTCAGAGAAAAGTTTATTAGGTATAGAAAATACTTGTGAACTTAATAAAGTGTTATTTTGGTTAATTAAAATTCATCAGATTTACTAGGTATGTTAGCCACTTATTAATGTGAGTATTGACCTACATTAAACGCGTTTTCTACACATTTTTGTAGTTTGTTATCGATATTGAATCAAATTATTTATACAATTTCATTTAGTTAAGCGTTAAAATTGTTTGATC
Source organism: Timema californicum (assembly GCA_902141385.1). NCBI lineage: Eukaryota > Metazoa > Arthropoda > Insecta > Phasmatodea > Timematidae > Timema > Timema californicum. Next base: position 40,017 of record CABFOW010002369.1, read on the forward strand.
AGCATCAATAGTTTTAGTAACTTTAATTATTTGCTTGCAATTTAGAATAAACCCATAATTAAAAGTTTTCCTCTAAAGCATAGGGTGAATGGTGTCATTCTCAGGATAACTTATATATCGATCACTAATAAATCTAATACTACCACTTCAAAAACAGTTAATTGATGACTTAAGGTTTTGGGTAATATATGTATTTTCTAGTTTTAAACTATATTTTTATTGTAGGCCATGTGTTATTAAAGTGCTTGTTAAATAACATTGATAAATATATAATAGATTGTTATGTGCAGTTACAAAGGTTAATTAACCTAACCCACAACCGACATGCTTGAAACTATATGCAGTATATCCAACACAAACACTTTAATGGTTACTCACACTAATCAATTAACCCATATTAAGAAGTTTGACAATTATTATTTAATTTAATGAGGTTCAGCAATTTTTTTTAATAATATAGGTTGCCATTTTCATATAAACCTTTTTAATCTGCCAATTAATCATTTTAACTTCTAAACGAGTAGATGGCCTGGCATTTGGGAACCCCACTTAAGCCAATGGGTCAAAACACTTTTTCCCCGCTGGCGTAATCATTGCGTGTTATGTTTCAACACTCCCCCCTGGGTTTTCCCTGGTGACTCATACCTTGTGCTAGTATATTTCCATCTGACATAATATCCCCTCTGGTTATTTCCATGACGACATAGGGCTAGCGACCTGTTATATTCCTTCAATGTCGCAAAGGTTTATTTCTGATTTTCTATGTGGCCATGGGTTTTCCCTGATGACTGGTGCAATTTTGGTAGCTGGGAAAGACAGTAATAGATCGTGACCTTGAATGATGTTGATACCCTCCCCAGGCAAAGGGTTTTACCTGATGACTGGCGCCAGTTTGCCGGCTAGACAATACATGTCTCCTCGATCTGTGTGACGTAATCTTTGCGTGTGATGTCGCAACACTTCTCCCTGGGTTTTCCCGATGAGAGATACCTATAGATCGTAACCTTGAAACAGTGAGCTAGTACACGAAGTCATTAACCCTGGCAACTCTTTACCCGTTACCCCTTTCTATGTGACAATGGGTTTTCCTGATGACTCATACCTGGTGCCAGTTTGACAAGACTGGAATATTTCACGACCTTGAATGATGTCATAACCCTCCCAAGGCAATGGGTTTTCCTTAATGACTGGCGCCAGTTTGGCGGTTCGACAAGATAAGCCTCCTCGGTCTGTGTGACGTAATCATTGCGAGTGATGTCGCAACACTTCCCCCTAGGTTTCCCCGATGTCTCATACCTGACGCCATTTTGGAGGGTCGACAAGACAAGTAGAGACAGGAATATATCGTGACCGTTACCATGCCCCTCGCTCACTGATTGGCTGTTGGTTTTCCGCTCCCCTCCCCCTCCTCCTGACCACCCTCCAACCGTGACCCTCTTTACAGTGTTCCAGACATGTTGGTTCTTGTTCCAAACACGTTGGTACTTCTATTTTCTTGTGTTTGTATTTATGTTCATTACATTTTATTGTGCTCAATGGTTATTTATGTATACCCATTGATTTTTTATTTGTACTCATTTGTTATTTATGTCTGGGTAGGATTGAGATGGGACGTTGGAATTTATTTATTGGTGTGCAGTCCAAGGCGCCGGGTGCATCTCCTTGAGCATCGCTAGTGATCATCTTTTCTGACTGGCCGCTTAGCTATGAGTTTGATCACCGAGCAACTTAGAGCGTATCACGGCCGTAAAATCCCTTTCACTTTATCTTCACTCCCCACATTCCTTTCATCGCCACGGCCAAGAACGAACTAAGTTACACACTGCTCCTTCACTCTGTTGGACTTCCTTTCACGTCGCCCCCCTCCAACCCACTTCGTTAAGTCCCACTCATTGTAAGGTCATCAGATGTAGCAAGCTTGTTATAAATTTCGAAAGAGAGTGGCAACTACCTTGTTGAACAATTATTAACCCCCAAGGCCGCTTGATTTTTCTCAGTGTCATCATCGCAAAGCTGCAAACCCCTATATGGTAATGGGATTATTCGCAACAAAACAGCATTTATACAGCTCTGATTATGCACAATCAGGGGCCTCGGAAGCCTCAGATAGGGGCCGCTATCCCCAACCACAAAAGTCTACTAAAATTGGTTGTTTGTTATCGTCCTTCGATATGCGAGGATGTAGGTATCCGTCTTGGACTGTAGGAGTAAGGTAGAAATATTCCAACGTTTAGGTGGAGTGAGGGAGAGTATAAAACCATCTCAGTTCACCCGAGTGAGATTCGAACCCACGACCTCCCTCACCATAACTATATAAGTGACACGTACCCTTTCTCTCAAAACGTGCGGTAAGGATGATTAAGAAAATGTTCCGGAGGAAGAAATACCTACATTGTACACCGCGGAGGATTCGATTTCAACCTCTCCCGCCCGAATTAGATTACCCTGACATTTAGAAGGCGTACACACTGGTATTTGAGCCTCGATATATTTACCACAGCTAATGTATGTTATAACAGTCGTACTTCCTGCACCCCCGCCATTTTCGAAGGGGCTTTGCTGGTTGACCAGATTTTTCTAGACCAGGTAGAATGTGTAGCCGCATTTGATTTTAGTGATAACGTCAATCGTCGATTGCTCTGTCATAACCTGTCTAGTGACGCGTTAGAGCATGAGACCATCGATGCAAGTATAAATATTTAGATGGTGCGCACAGCGGGATTCAAACCTCGATATCTTTAGCAAAGCTGATGTCTGTTATAACGGTCTGACTTCCTGCACCCTACCAATTTTGAAGGGGCTTTGTTGTTTGGCCATATTTTTCGAGACCAGGTAGAATGTGTACCCACATTTGATTGTAGTGAGAAAATCATACGTCGATCACTCTGTCATCGACCGTATAGTGATGCCTTAGACCATACGAGCATCGATGCATGTATAAAATTAATTGTGACGGTAGATTGCTACCCAAGGACCTAGAACTTTTTTGCCCGTGATGGGGATCAAATATGTTGGATGAATTGATGGTTTCATTATCTACATTCACGCAAATGTTGGCACACTTACCTTTTAAATTATTATTAACTTGCAATCCCACACGTCATTGCCCGTGACCCACTATGGCATTGTGTTAAAAATAGCTTAATTGAAAAGCTGATTAAAAATCCTGCTTTGAGCTGCATTCGGACCCCCTCACGTTCACATATGTTAAAAATGTCATATTTCTACGTGCCGTAGATTTGGCTGGCCCTCGCACATAAACAAACAAACAAACATAACATGCACGCTACTTATTCGATCCCCGACACCCTACTCGTCACCATTTATTTAGCTAACACGTGGTACTCGGTGATGCTCTTATTCCTTTATAGATTTGGTTGTAGATTAAATAATTATTTTCTTGACTGAACTCATTTACGAACACATAATATAAAAAGTTAATTTTGAAAAGCAACAATTTATCAATATTAACTAGTATTTTTTTTAATTTCAACTGTAGCGAACCAAGGTGGGAACTAATATCGAGCAGGCGCTGGGGGAGCCGTCCTCCCGACAAAATCCTACCAACATTTGTTTTGTTTGATAACTACTGTCAGCATGTACGTGTCTAAACGATTAAGTACTAATTACGCTAACGGATTGATAATTTGGAAGTTTGAATTTGGATGAAGTGAGCCAGCATTTGCGTAGAAGTAGGGCGGAAAACACCCCTAGTTTAACCAACCTAGATTCGAACCTCGAACTCCTCCGTCCGCGACAGTCTGGCTCTACACAAAACAAGCGCATCAGTCAACTACGCCACCAAGTTAAATTATTTTAGAAACAAACGTTTTATTGAATATAATTTTAGATATTATTTAATGTCTGCAATTATATTTGTTGACATAATAAATAACATTTACACAAAATAAATTTGCCACTTAAACAAGAAAGAAATTTAATGTCCACAACTATATTTTGATGCAATAATATATAACTTTTACAAAAATGTATAAGTAATATTAAATACAACTTTAAATATATTTTAATGCTTGGAACTATATTTTGTTGACATAATAAATAGAATTTATACAAAACAAATAAACCACAAAGAAATTTAATGACACGATTAAATTTTGATGGAATGATATATAACATTTACAAAAATTCATAAAGAGGGTAAATTCAGGTCAGATGGAAAAATACTGGCACCAGGTATGAGTCACCAGGGAAAACCCAGGGGGGAGTGTTGCGACATAACACGCAATGATTACGTCACCGGTAAAAAGTGTTTTGACCCGTTGGCGGAAGTGGGTTTCCCAAACGCCTGTCCATATACTTAAACGTTTAGATTTAATTTAGTGACTTGATGAGTTGGTATTAATTTACTAAACCATGTTTGATCATTTAAAAATCTAAGTCTATATATAAATATGGTTAAATCACAAGCCATTACATTGTTAATTACTGGAGGAATGTTATCTCTATTTTCAAATTTTGTTAAAGAAATTATAAATACCGTATATTATAATAAAGTATTCATACTATGATCTAGGGCACTCTTATTTAAATATATTAATGTAATTTGGATAGCAGAACTTTCTAATATTATGTTTTATTTTAAAAGCATTATTTTTGCAAGCTTTTTATATACATATTTTATTTAGTTGAGCAATTAAAATCAAAACCTAAGATTATTGGTTTAAAATCGTCGTTTTTGAGTACGGGATACACACATCTTTAAATTAATTCAATGATCCATTGAAGTATTTCTGTAAGAATTTCCCTTTAACTCGACATTTCTAGCCGAAACATTAGGTTTGATTCCGGTGTTAATTATAAATTAGCTTTGTTTTATAGCTATTACGATCACAAGTATTATTTATGTCACGTTTTCACAAAATATAAACATACATATGGAATTATTTTTTCTATATAAGCACACTTTCAACAATTTTTCACTTGATTATACTAGAGATATTTAATTTTGAAACACTCTAAACAAACATAGCCTACACTCTTTCCGATAAAATATTTATATAAGCCACACCAACCTCCTGTAAATCAACTAAGTGAATATAGTTTTCTGAAATTATTAACCTTTGACTTATTTAATAATTACGTTTCTACTTTTAACACGCAATAGAGGTACTTTTTATATTATTATATATTCCCTATGTAGGATGTTGATAATACATCGGCCCTATAAAATCTATTATAAAACCATTTATGTCTTACTACTTTAATTTTGATATATTTAATGTGTCATTTACATACATTAATATAAAAGCAAATGAAAAGCCATAATATATATTTTAATGTTAGCTCCATTAAGTAGAGTATGCTTTTAAAAGAATATGTGACATAAGCGTGATATGTCTTGCATCTAGTATTTTTTATAATTTAAAAACTATTCAGATTTTTATATATATATTTTTATGGCAATTCATGAGAAAATATTAATAATATAGATATAAAAAATCTACTAACTTTAATGGTTTCAAGCAAACTTTTAAACATTGGAAACAATTTATACACATAATATCAGTCTACGCATTGTAATAACTGTCGAATGAATTTATGATAAAAAATCTACATCCCACTCTTCAATTTACCTGATTACATCCTATCCTTATCTTAAGCTGGTTCTATCCAGTCTGCCTTATAACACCCTATCCTCTCTTAACCCAGTTATATCCATTGCACCTCATTACACCCTATCCATGTCTTGAGCTTGTTCTATCCATTCCACCTCATTACACCTTAAGGAAAGTGTGATCTAATATTTGTAAAAAAACAACTATTTTTAAGCCTTATATAGCTAAACCATTTCATTGTGCTTCAATCTCCTAATCATGATGCAGAGCAATGTTTATAAAAAGGATATTTCGTAACGCTTTACTTTGTTAGCGAGTGTGGGGCTCTAAAACCTGTGGTAAACGAGCCTCGACGAGAAATGAATGTTAAGTGCTCTGCCGTTCAAGAAAATATTCGTCTCAAGAATAAAAGAATGTGTGTGTTTATATCGTGAAACGAAACCTATTGTAAGGAACCCATGAGAAGAGAAGAACACTTACATACCAATTCACTGACGAATATTTTAGTGGCACAGCCAGCAAATCTTTTATAAATAATCATTAGCAACTTATTGACAACATGGTGTCACCAATCAATTTGCGGGGGCAAGGTGTCTCTAACCAATTTCAACCAGTCAGACATAACGAGTGTAACACCGCCTTTAATCTTACCAAAAGAATAAGGCTGGCGCACAACATAAATTAACCATTAAAAAAAAGAAACCAATAATTGCAGAGGAGCCGATAGGATAGTAACGAAAAGCGAATAGGCCGACACTGGTCTATTCACTTTCTGCTTCCATGAACTCACATCCCAACTATTTCAATATATTTTACGGGTACAAGAGAAGGGTATCAAAAAGGTTCGATATAAAGAAATATGTCAAAAATAACATTTTAGTTTTATTGGGGATAAATATTGTACAATATTGTGTGCTATGAAGCAATGGCAATAAAACAAGAGTTACGGGAACTTTTAGTAACCAAGATCGGTTACGATTCAATGTGATATATAAGGTTACTCCAAAGGGTAGAAAACAACACAACAACAATATGAAACTTTGGGTGCCGTATGGGCTATACTTATCTATGACCTTGATCATAAGAACATACCATATTTCCCTGCCACGCAGGTAATACACGTCTTTTACTTGGACAACAATATACTATGCGAAAATAAACTATCTCTGCCATTTGAACAATAAGAAGCAAGTCTTAACTTTGACAACAATATACTAATATTGTTTACGCTAAGGTAAGCTTTCCCTGCCATATGGTAAATAAGTTACACGTCTTAACTCGGACAATAATATAGTAATATCACATACGCAAGAATAAACTATCTTTGCCATTTGAGTAATAAGTTACAAGTCCTAACTTTGAAAACAATATACTAATATTGCTTACGCTAAGGTAAACTTTCCCTGCCATATGGGAAATAAGTTACACGTCTTAACTTGGACAACAATATAGTAATAATAAACTATCTTTGCCATTTGAGTAATAAGTTACAAGTCCTAACTTTGAAAACAATATACTAATATTGCTTACGCTAAGGTAAACTTTCCCTGCCATATGGTAAATAAGTTACACGTCTTAACTTGAACAACAATATAGTAATATCACATACGCAAGAATAAAATATCTTTGCCATTTGAGTAATAAGTTACAAGTCCTAACTTTGACAACAACATACTAATATTGCTCTGCCGTATGGGTGATAGACATCTAATCTCTCAAAATTGATAAGTATACAAATACTCGTGACATCGCAAGAACCTTTACGGGGTTTCATGTTGAAGAAAGCTAATTTGAAAGAGTTCAAATTAATAAATGTTTATGAATTGTTAATATTACTCGCCAAAAAGGAATTTTCATTAACAATAACCCGAATAGAAGTTTAGTACCTCCCTGAAACATCCAGGACACCTAGGTGTGCCCGAGGACACGATCCTGACAAGAGTAGGGGTACATTTTGAACTACACCATTATATACTCTCAGTTTAGCACAAAAAAGGGGGTAAGAGGGGTAAATAAATAAACAACACAAAACAAATAAGATAAGGGGGGGATGGATAGAAACCAGTGGAACCTCGTAGGAGCTAGTAGAATGTTCCAGGTCACGTGTTGCAACATAACACCACAGTCTTGCGCGTGCGCACCACACTTTTCCCACCACGCCTCGAGATACCGCTCAGTCCACTCTTGCACTATATTTCCTCTTTTAGTCGCTCGGTGAATATCATAGAGGCATGTTGTTGTGGTCTCGTGTGGGGAGGACATAGTGAAGTGAAACAGCTGAATGGGGCCTAAGGTGAGTTCACTTGTTTAACTCTTTGTATGCTTTTGTAGTTTATTTCCAATAAATGCTACACGAGTAGGCTTAGGTGAAGACTAATAACATGCAGCAACCGGAAGAATACCAAAGATAAAATTTTGTATCATATCTTTTTGCATTGATTTGGTAGTAGATTGTATATTCTTTATCATTTCAGGTGTATCATTGTACGAGTTGAATGTAGTATAATTTCAGGATATCCAAACTTAATAATCGGTCATTGCAGATTGTTCGAATTAGGCCTGTAGGAGACATAGAGTGGTCTAGAAAGTTAAGGATTTGACCATAGGCCTAACAACCAACTGGGAATGGACCGGCTTAGTTAGTAAAAAAGAAGCAACTAGTAGTAAAATAGAAGCAACTAATAGTAAAATTGAAGAAAGTAAAAAAGAGTTGTGTATTTAAATTGAAGAAGTAGGGAGGCTTGTGGAAAAATCTTGAGTAAGTTAGATAAAAAGAAGTTGACCAAAATAATAGTATTAAATGAAAATGTTATTTCAAAATATAAGCAATATATTTAATCATTTATGGTGAAATAAAAGCTTTTTCAGAGTTAGTGAAGATCAACAATAGTGGGGAAGTAAATGATTTTGAAAAGAAGAATAAACACACTTTTGAAAAGGATGATGTATAATTTTAGGAAAAAGGGCATGTTGAAGTTGGAATTGTGACTAAAATTTCAATGTAACCATAACCAATGTTTTCAGAGTTAGTATTATATTGTTGTTATGATAGTATATAATGAGACTTGATTGGAACTACAAATAACTTGGGGAAATCAGGTACAACACAGTTTGAATGTTTTTAAATGTTATTAAATAACTTGAGATCAATTTGACGTGATTAATCTTTATCTAATTTAATAGTGTTTAATAAAACTAAATTATATAGAATGAGTGTACAGTTATTTTTATTATAATATTTTGAACTCTTATGGATTTATGATATTTTGATGAAGTAGAATAGTTTTTTTAGTTTAATAATATTTTTATTTTTATTCAATTTGGAACAATTTTATCACGTTTTAACTTAAAATAATTTGAATTGTGATGTTTTAAATTTGATTTACATTTCATTTGAATTCAAACATCAACAATTTTATTTTTTCAACTAAGGCATAGTGTTATGAGTCATTTTATAAATGTGTATGAATGTAGGCTTAAGTGATGGAAAACAACATGTTTTTTTATTCATGGGAGATCTTACAACAATGAGTAACACAGTTATAAGGGGTGAATTATGTATAATGTGTAGTAGGTCAAAACAAAAGCTATCTTAGTTATATTAATATACAGTGGCACACGTCATTGAACCCCGTGGCACACGTAATTTTAGAAACAGATTATGGGAAGGTCAGGGTTTGATCCCTCAGCAAGTTATTATATTTTATTTATTTATTTCTTGGGATAAATTTTCATTAATCGTTTTCCACTTCCAAATCAGGAAAATTGAGATACATTCTCTTTATTCAGCCTAGACATGTAGAACGCTGGGAGTCTCTGTGAGTATTATAAGTTTTAATAAATTTGCTAAACAAATCCACGCCATATATATTATAGATTCCTTCATCAGCACCAAGTCTATTAAGAGAGGTTTTCTAATAGACTTTCCATTCTCTCTCCATGCAAATGTAGGTACAATTCCTATAAATTTGACTTGTGGTTTAAGTGGCTATTTGTGTGGTTGTGGGGATTTTTTAGGGGGGGGGGTGCTTTTACGCACAGTGTGTCGGGCTCGGTTTGGATGTTAAAGTGCCCACAAGCCGCCAAGATTTGCGGCGTGTTTAGGCTTGACCAAACCCCTACCGACTAAAAAAACCTGACCCTCTTCTCCTCGCCACTGTTACTCCCCCACGGAACCACCGTTAAGTATTACTTTGTGGGGGGGAGGCATTAGCTGTTGATCTGCTCTTCCTTCTGTGATTTGGCCTCTCCTACTTCCCCGTTCCCACCTAGATGTTGGCGGTGGGATTAGGGATGTACTAGGCTCTTTCCTTACGATTCTTTTTTCTTCCTCTCCTGCTCTTCGTGACGTAGACCCTTGAGTACTTCCATCGCTAACGTGCTTGTCACCTCCCACGCTGCCTCTGATGAGAGCATCATATCCCCTAAGTTTTCCGGCGTAATCTTTACCTCTACTGTGGCCTCCAGCTTTTCACTCTGGGTATCATACCGCTGACATGTGGAGAACACATGCTCAGCATTCTCCTCAACTCCGCGACAAGTGGGGCACTCCGGAGAATCCTCGTACTTGAACTTGTATAGGTATGCCCGGAAGCACCCGTGTCCCGAGATCATCTGTGTCAAGTAGTAATTGACAGCTCCGTGGCTGCGATTGTACCACCTATCCACTTTGGGAATCAAACGGTAAGTCCATCTCCCCTTGGTGGAGGCATCCCACAGCCGCTGCCATTGATGGAGACTGCTTCTCCGCTCCTGCCTCTTCAACTCCTCTGCGCTCAGCGATGTTAGACCTTTTGCGACGATACAAGGTCTTCCACTCTTCCGCCAAGACCCCAATCGGCAGCACTCCGGCGATAACGCACACCGCATCTTCTGATACCGTGCGGAATGCACTTGCTATTCTTAAAGCACTCAGCCGGTAGACTGGTGCCACTTTACGACGGGACTCCAGAAGCGTCAGTACATCGGCCCATATGGAAATTCCATACGTGAGGACTGACGTGACAACTGATGACAGGAGTGCTCTCCTTCTCTGTTTGGGGCCTCCCACATTGGGCATGAACCATGATAGAACAGTCCCAAACACAGCTTCCTTGGCACCGGCATGCTCCGCCTGCTGCTTAAAATTGAGTCTCGAGTCAAGCGTCACCCCCAAATACCGAATGTATGGCTGGGACGTGATCTCATGCTTACCCACTCGCAGTGAGATTGTCTCAACCTTCTTCCTGATAGTGATTAATACTGCCTCAGTTTTGTGCTCTGCCAGCTTCAGGCCAACCGAATCCATCCACCGCTGAATCCTAGTGAATGTGACCTCAAAGAGGTTTCTGATGTCCTCCAGGTGTTTCCCTACAATGACAAGTGCGACATCATCAGCAAAGGCTACGGGTGTCACTGCTCTTGGTAGCACGAGCTTCCGAAGTCCTTCATACATGATGTCCACAAGAGAGGCCCAAGAACCGAGCCCTGAGGTACTCCCCCAGTTACCCGATACTCTTGTGGGCCGTACTCCGTGTCGTACTTGAGGACCCGGTCAGTGAAGTAGCTAGCTACCATC